>PYHX02000158.1:70470512-70490518 GCA_004302925.2 Cochliomyia hominivorax | reverse complement strand
TCATAAAAATCGGATAAATGGGAAAAAAAGTTATGGACTAGAATATGCTTAATTTAGAATGTCACCTAAGAATTTCCGAAATTTTAAACATGTGTGTACTTTGGTATTAAAATCAGCCCAAAAAGTAAAGTTATGAATGCGCCATTATTTGAGGTAGCACCCATTTAATTCCCATCCATTCCCATTCTTAGCTTATAATACTTTTAAATCTCGGCTAATGTTATTGAAATTCCTCAAAATAATTTTTCAACTTTTTCAAATATATTTTACTAATTGGGAATATCGGCCCCAAACTTTTTGATTACAGCTCTTATTTAAGGGTCTCTACCAAGAAGGATTTGAACTTAGGAAACTTTGGAATTTTCTTCCTTTCATTTGTTATTTTTATGTTTTGGATATATGTTACTAATTTGAAGTTCATACTATGCTATAGGCTACCATTTGAGGTCACTTAGCGAAAAATGATTTTAGGCATTTAAGTCTCTTAAATTTAACTTATTTAAATTTGGTAAAAATTATTTTAACCGTTTTTTCGGATATATTTTCTATTTTATGCCCCTTTCGGAATTGGATTAAAAGTTGCAATTCTATTTAAACTCAGACAATTATATAATTGTCTTTAAAAATATACTTACATGCCATGAATATTATTTAAGTATATTTTTAATAAAATCGCGACATTCAAAAATATGACTTGGAATTTGAGACAATATTTTGAAAATGAATTTTTATATGAGGTTCTTTTTCCAGAATCGGGGTTTAAGCTGATAAATTTTCAAAGATTTCAAAAGCAAGTTTTGCTTGGATCGGTGCATAATTTCTTGTAGCTCTCATATTCGTAATCGTCTTAAATAGTATTATTCCCTATTTTAAAAAAGCTCAAACCATTAAATCAGATCTAGGAGCGTTGTGAAATAATTGTTCATGCTTTCATTAATTTAATACCTTTTACTATATTATATAATCGAACCTGAAGAACTATTATACTCTTACCTGATTTAATTCTTCATAGACAAGGTCGAAACTTAAATGTTTCAATACAGCGAAAAAGGTGTGTAGAATTGAAGAAGAGTAGGTTATATATCAGCTAACGAAACCTTTATTCAATATAACGAAATAAATAAGTTTTAAATTGATGAAAAATTGTCAATTTGACTATTTGAATTCGTTAATAAAAATGCAGTTAATTTGAATAAATAATATTCAATTTGAATAATACATTATTCAAATGGACGAAAATAAATTCTTTAAATTGATGAGTATAATTCAATTCAACTATCACATTTAACTTAAATTTACGAAGTTTTAGTTGAATTAAGGACAAAATTAAGCTCATATATCATAAAATTATTAATATGACCAGGGAAAGCAATATTGATTTTAGAATATCTAAAAAACTGTACAGTGAGGATTTTCAAATTTGGCTCAATTTCTTCCTCAAGGAATTGTTTTGCTGGACAAAATGTAAGACGGATATGGTCAAGGGGAGAAGTAGTCCATATACAGAGCAAATATTAATTATCGAATATATAAGATTTATTACAGCGAGAGTTTGGTTTTAATTACTTTGATTGTGAAATTTTTTCGAGATCTTAGGCTTAGGAGAATTTTGTGCAGCAAAGCTCACCGGTAAAAGCTAGTTTAAGATAATAATTAAATAGTGTAAAAATGTAATAGACAACTAAAAATTTTGCAATGTCAATAGGGCGGTGGTGAGCCGACCTGCTTGTATTTCTGATGAAAAGTTGTTTACATCTTTGTTGATCAGCTGATATCAATTAGAATGTTCTATAAATATTGTCCTCCTGTATGTATATATATTCAGTTCATATTTCTTTGTCGTATTTCATTTGTATGACAAAGAAAATATAAAAAAATTATTTGACGAAGATAATAGTTAAATTAACAAACATTTTATTCAAATTAACTTCATTTTAGTACGCATAATTGAATAAATTTGTATGTTATTTACTACATATCTGTTGATTAACATATTTTAGTTAATATTTTTAACGAAATTAATTATTCAGTTTAACATCGTTTTGATTAAATTTAGTACATTTGAAGAAAACTCTCCAATTTGAAGAAAATTATATTAATTAGAATAAAAATCTGTTTATAATAAAAGGTGTTTTATTCGTTAACGACATTTGGTTAAGTATATAATTGATAGTATTTTTCACTCTCAAATGATACATTTTGTTCTTTTATAGAACGTACCATTTGATCTTTAATAGAAATGAATAAAAGTGGATAAAAGTTCGTAATAAAGAGTTGTCTTTCTTTTAATGGTACTTTTGAATCAAATCTGGAAATGGCTAAATATGATCGGAACTAACATGTTATACTAACATATTTTATCCTTTAAAAGTACTTCTTAATGTTTTCAATCCAAAAATATGGAGATAGAGGTGATTCGGTGGTACTTTTTCTAATAACACTTTTTTGTAATATATGATTTAATTATATAACTTATCGGCTAGTTATTGGAGTTTTAGAACTTAATAAGTCTCTGTTAGACCTACAGATCTAAATAGATAGATAGATAGATAGATAGATAGATAGATAGATAGATAGATAGATAGATAGATAGATAGATAGATAGATAGATCGACAGATAGATAGATAGATAGATAGATAGATAGATAGATAGATAGATAGATAGATCGACAGATAGATAGATAGATAGATAGATAGATAGATAGATAGATAGATAGATAGATAGATAGATAGATAGATAGATAGATAGATCGACAGATAGATAGATAGATAGATAGATAGATAGATAGATAGATAGATAGATAGATAGATAGATAGATAGATAGATAGGTCTAGAGTCTGTCTAAAACTTTTTATCCTCTACAACTTTCACTTAATTTTTGACCAAAACCATCTCTAGAATTTAAAATACTTTTCATATCACCCTCATGTAAATACAACAACATTAGTGTCAGTTGCCCTCTTTAACCATATGTGTGCATGTACATGTATGTGTTTGTCTATATGTGTAAATATATATATTTTGTGCTGTGGCTTTTAGAATGAGTATAAATTATGTGAGTATCAATTAATTTAAACCAAATTGTTGTTTTTTTTAGCATTTTATTTAATAAATTATTTCAGATCCACTGGAATAAGATGTAGCCCTATAGAAATCGAACATTTTGTTAATTTTAAATGTGATTTTAATTTATGATTCTACAATAAATAAATAAATAAATAAATAAATAAAAGAAATAAAACTTCTAATTGAATAAAATCATTCAAACAAATTTGTAGGTGGTAAATGATTTTTTAAAAAATAAATAAATTATTTATCCATTTACGATGAAGATAAAATCGAATCACATAAAAAATGTGGAAAAAAATTTAATTATTTATGTAGTTGAGTTTTTATATCCGTAATTGTATTTATCGAAGAAAATCAAATAGAAATGTAATTTAGTTTAAATCACTGTTTATGATCCGGTGGTAACACTTCCATCAGAGATTTGTGACTGTAGTTGTTTTAGTTACATTTTGACGTATTCCATATTATTGGACTCTTCTCTCAAGAGTCCGATTAGTGTCATTTAAAAACATTTTGGCTAAAACTATGTGGTTAATGAGATTTTTGTGATACATTATCAGAGGCAGATGTTTTGAAATCGTTTCAGAAGGGTGGTTTGATTTGACTGATATATAAAAACACATCTTGGCCAATGTATATGGCTTTTAGTGAAACCTAGAAATCTAGCCACATTTGCCAATTCATCTGTCTTCATAACTTGTCCCGCTTTCCTGCATAGGAGATTCAGATTCGTCCTCCTCTGAAGTATTAAAACATCATTCGTATAACAGATTGATTTACGTCGAAATTTTGCTTCAACATTCGGTTCCCATGGTAAAAATTTCTCACGTCCTATTAATTCAACGGACGGAAGGCAGAAATCTTTTATTGTCTCAAAATATAAATATATATATAAAGGCGATAGTAGAGCTATTTCTCAATTTATATTTGTTATTTTTGTATTGTCTCAAAATATAAAAATCTTAAGATCCGTATATATAAAGGCGATAGTAGAGCTGTTTCTTCCAACCGTTACAAATTTTTACTCAAACACTAAATTCCCATCATAAAAATTTCTCACGTTCTAAATCTTTACCAAGTTCAATGGACGAAAGGACAGAAGTCGTTATATTCTTTCGTACTGTAGTATTGATAAGATTGTTATACTTTAAGGTTCCCTTAGGACTGATCTTTCCGAGGAATACAATTTTTGATTAAATACTCAATTCTCTCCATAAAAATTTCTCATGTACTAAAGCGCTATCAAATTCCTTTTTCTCCAAATAGAATTATTAAATTAATTTCAATATTTATTTAATTTGAAATTCAAACCCCTTTTCTTACTCTGTTAACCTAAAAACATATTTACTTTTTACACTTCACAGCGCCATTAAGTCTTTGATTAACTTATCAAACCACATACAAATAAGTATTTGGAACAACGAAATGTCATCAAAACGTACAATTTCATTAACAACAAAGACTGTCATTGTAAAATTAATGATATTTCGTTACTTCATAAATACTTTTCTCTCTCTCTCTCTCTCTCTCTCTCTCTTTCGCTATCAATCAAAATGTATTTAGAAAAATCACATATAAACACGCAAGAATAAAAACTTGTTATACTCTCCACCACCGCAAGTGGTGATGAGGGTATCTTAACTTTGTCATTCCGTGTGTAACGGCAAGAATGAATTATCTCAGTTTCATAAAAGTATATATTCTTGCATCATATCAAAAGTCGATTTAGCTATGTCTGTCTGTCTGTTGGCAACATTATCACGTCCAATATCTGAGACAACCTCAAAATTCCGAAAAAGATATTTTCTATTAAAAAAACAACTATAACATACAGTTTTATATACTTCTCCATCGTAAAAAAACTAAACCAAAAAAATCGAATAAAAAAAAAAAGAAAAAGTTATCGGCTGAAATATGAAAAATTTTGATACACCCCAAAATCTGAATGTCATATTGGTCGCAATTTTAAAGATAATCTTCTGAAATTTATAAAGTGTGTTTATTCTGAAACCATAATAATAAATCCAAGGAATGACCTAGCCTCCATATAACACCTTTTCCCGGAACATGGTTTACAGCTTTTAAAATTTTTAAATATAAAACAATTCCATTGGCACAATTAACTCTAATAGTAATATTAATAATATTATTAATATTAGTCCATATTTTGTTATAGCTCCGAGTTCCTTCCCAGAAAATGGTACTAAGCTTATAAAACACTTAAAAAAGGAAACATTTCATTGAAATTCGGTTCAATGATCTTTTTTAACTTTCTTTAATATATTTTATTTATTTAAACAATATCGGTTGATATTTCGAATATAATTTTAATTTTACCATTATCGGTACATATTTTGCTATAGATGCCATATAACGCCGCTTTCGTCTTAAGCTTATATGAATGTGAACCAATATTTATTCGTACAACTTTAACGAAAAAACAGGTGTAAATTAAGCAGGTTTTATTTCTAATTAACAGAATTTTTCTTCAAGTTGAAGAATTTTTCTTCAAATTGAAGAATACTCTTCAAATGTACTAAAAAAAATATATATTTTTTAAAGATGTTAAAACGGCAGTTACTCATTACTCATTTATTAAATAATACATACTAAAATGAAGTTAATTTGAAGAAAATTTTTGTTAATTTATCTATTTTTTCGTCAAATAAGTTTGAGTATTTTCTTTGTCATATTAACGAAATACGAAAAAGAAAATATGAACTGAATATAGAAATCTAAGGAAGAAAATAATTTATAGAACATTGTAATAAATATGATTGAAATTAATGGAATGGAATAATGAAACTGCTAATTGAATATCAGCCGATCAACAAAATTTTCATCGGAAATAAAAACCGGTCGGTTTTTTACACTATTTAATTATTATCTAAAACTAGCTTTTATCCGATGCGCTTTGCTTCTCAAAAGATTTTCATAAGTCCTAGATCTCGAAAGAAATTTTACAAATCACAAATCGACGTGTATTAAAAGAAATTGGGACTAAATTTTTAGCTGTTTCAGTTCTTTAGATATTCTATTATCAATATTTGCTTTGTATGGGAGTACTTCTTTCTTTGATCCTATCGGAGTTTTTCATTAAACATTTTATACTTAATATTTTATGTATTCATTTATTACAACAATTTAAAATTCTCCCCAATTCAACTAAAATTTCGTAAATAAAAAATGGTATTAAAATTAAATAATATTCATCAATGTAAAGAATTTTTTTATCAATTTGAATAAAGTATTAGTCAAATTGAATAATATATATTCAAATTAATTATTTTTCATAAACGAATTAAAATAGCCATATTGAAAATTTTTCGTCAACTTGAAGAATTAACGAAAAATTAATTTGCGTTATGATGAATAAAGGTCTCGTTGGCTGATATTTAACCTACTTTGCTTGAATTCTACACCCTTTTTCGATATTGCTACCTTTTTCGGCTCAGTGCAAGCAGTTTTTATTTGAAAAAGCTATATCGGTTTATCAGCTAAAAAGTTATAATCCGAAATTCGAGACAACCTCAAAATTCCAAAAAAGAACTTTTATAATTTTTTCAACACAACTGTAAAAATAAAATACAAATTTTTGAACTTAATTGTGCTATATGGGTCGCAATTTTTAAGATACTTTTCTGAATATATCCATTGAAGAAACAAGATTGTGCTGGGGTAATTATTTGACGTAGGTCCCATATAAGTGAACGAATAAGTTTTTTGGTGTAATATTATTAGTGTCGGAGAGTATTTCAGATGCGGCACAGCCGAATATAGCGTTCTTTCTTGTTTTTATTCACAAACATTAAACTTAAATATTAATTATAACGAATCTGAATAAATATTTAAGATATGAGTTAAAACAAATTAATTTAACTAAATAAATAAATAAACAAATATTTTAACTGACTGACAAACTAAATTAAATGATATTTCTTTTTAACGTTTTACTAGAAATTAAGTAAAAAAATCATATATAAAACTGATGGATTGATTGGGTGAGTGATTGATCGATTGTGCTCTCAAAGTAAAAATAAAAAAAAAACTTTATATTTTTTTTTACTTTTATTTTCAAATACTTACACACACACAAGTGTATTTCTGAACATTTTTAAATCGAGCTGCGTCATAACACTGACATACAAATTTATATTTGCTCGATACTTTAATGATTGATGGATGGGTCTACTCTACTAGTCAACTGCCATACAAATGGGCAAAGACGTAACGGAATGTGCCAGAGAAGTTTAGATACGTTTAATTAAAAAAAATATGTAGTAAAACAAAAATATAACTTGTTATTTAGTAAATATGAGAGAAAAATGTGGAATTATCAGTTGTTTTAAAGAAATAAAACTTTCAAGAGTTTTTCATACATGGAGTTATTGATGTACCATTAAGTATAATATTGCGAGGTCATTAGAAAATCTTAACACAGATGAGGGAATATTATGAGTTATTGGGGATCAAAATAGATTTTCTTTAACAGCGTCAAAATTTTTGTTACTACTGGAATTTTAAATTCCATGTTAACATATGTTGCTTACCTCCCATAGTTTTCGTGTTATTTGCATTTGAATTTTTAATTTTGACATTTTTGAGTCATTTTTTGATACATATCTAAAAATGTTGGCTAATCTTGTTCGATTTTTTAAAATTTTTCCAGACCACCAACATTTTTGGACTCTATAGACCAAAATCAAAAATAATCTATTTTGTTTTATTATTATTTTTTGGGATTAAACAAATTTTTCCTTATTACAATTCTTTCTTAATTAAGGGTTAAAAGATTTTCATTTATTCAAAATTTTAGTTTTATAATTTCAGATTGGATGCCCATGTAAACGTTGTGAACAACCTACAGGTCGCAATTTTCGAAGTAACGCGATGAAATTTTTTAAATGTTATTTTGACCTAAGGTTGAAGCCTATTCAAACTGTCCATGTTCGGTACAATATTCCAAGTGTCTCCCATACAAATGCACTTCCCGGAACTGGATTTTAAGGTTATAAAAGTTCTAAATAAAAAGCGATTTAAACTAAATTTAGCACAAATAAATCTTATGCTAAAACGATGTGCCAAAATATTTGAGGGTCGTTCCATTATTCCTCATAGGTCCCATACAAACTCCTTTCCAAATATCACTTTTAAAGGGCAAAAATCTCTCAAATTCGTTGGTATTTTAATTATAATTTTTTGAATTAAGATAAATAAAAGCAAAAATCGATATGCAAAATTATACGAAGTTCGGTTTGGTTTCTTTGAGAAAGCCTTCAATGCCATCATTCTCACTGCCTCAGTGCTTAACATATTGAGAGGAAAAGAAGTACCAATCATCAGAGCTTTGGTATGTTTACTCTTACTTCTTTACAGACAATGTTAATTTCACATGCAATTCTGGGGTAAAAACGATTTCAACGAAAAAAGAATACATTCTTTTAAATTTCTCCTCTTTTCATTCATTCAATGTGAGTTTGGTGTACAAAAATATAAATATTCATATAAATATTTACTCGCGTCTTATGAAGGTTTACCACTTGTAACAGTAACAGAAAAAAGTGGGTCATTTAATAAAAACAACAACAGCAACAACAATAACAGAACTGAAATAAAATATTTATAAATTGTTTAAATAATTTCACAAAATTTGATTGATTTCTTATAAAATGCCAGTAAAATCCAGATATCATTTATCATTGATCAGCGGGCAAAAGATAACGCTGAAGGAAAAAAATTTGATTTAACAAATTACAATTTGCTAATATTTTTACGATTATTAATTTGAATACTTATTAAGGCGTTTTTTGGTTATTTCACATTTATGAAAAATCACATGTCATTAATTTAAATGCAAAATTAATAAATTTCTTTAAATTGTGATGTATTCAATTTTGATGAATAAATTTTTAATTGAGATTGATTTGTCAAATTAAACCAATCATTATTAAGGGAACATTCAATATTTCAATTATTAAAATATAAAAAAATAATTAATTAAAGAAATAGAATACTGTATTCGGTATGCTGAACCTTCAATATTCTCCAGTACAAATGCCTAAAAAAGAAATACATTATGTTTCGTATTTGTACATAACGTATAAGTAATAACTCATTTAATTTGTTACATTTTTGGCAATAACCTTCTTCCCACTAAACCGATTTTGATCATTTTTGGAACAGTAATAAGGTACACATCTCTTGATATTATCGCAAAAATGTATTCTGTCGATTGTCGATTTATAACTGATAATTTTACGAAAGGTTGTCTCAGATATCGGTCTGTATCTCTTTTAATACTGAATTGATTTTGATGGTTTTAAATAGGAAACTTTTTAGGACTATAACAAATACATAAGCCAAATTTTATTGAGCTCTGTCAAGACCTTTTTGAAGCTAGAATATATGCAAAAGTTCTTATATGATTTCTTCTAAGCGTAACACACGGAATGACAAATTTAATATACCCTCCTCATCACTGTAGTTGAGTGTGGAATTCCCATAAGTCTTAAAGTACTTTCTACTTTAATTTTTATTCAGTTCTAGTTCAGTTTTGGTTCAGTTCTAGTTCAGTTCTGGTTCAGTTTTAGTTCAGTTTTATGTCAGGTTTAATTCAGTTCAAGTTCAGTTCTAAATCAGTTCTAGTTCAGTTCTAGTTCGGTCAAAGTTTAATTTTAATTCAGTTCTGGTTTAATTTTAATTCTTAATTTTTATTCATTTTTAATTCAGTTCAGTTTTAATTCAGTTTTAATTCAGTTCAAGTTAAGTTCTAATTTTGTTCTAGTTTAATTATTGTTCAGTAGTAGTTCATTTTTGTTGTCGTAATGGACTATATCATTACTCGGTTTTGGAAAAAGAGCCCAGATACTTAAAATTTACCCATTTTTAACCTCTTGGATTTCATTCAAAATTAATTTCATTATTTTATAATTTTCAACATATAAACAACGATAATTGTAAATTAAAGAGTGATAATAATACTGTAGTCGTCGTTCATTATAATAAATGTATTTATGTATGATTTCATAAATATATTTCTTTTTTTTCATCTCACCAAACATTAACCGCAACATGTACAACAGACAAAATGTCGTACAACACTTTGTTTTTAACCGGCAACAAATTTCTGGTATTAAACGTTTTAAAAATGTTCTCAATAAAAAAGCATCAAATTATGAGATCCACTAAAACTCCTCCAACAAAAATAACAAATTATGTTTATTGTTGTTATTATTTTTTGTAGTTGTAGTCACAATTTAACATAAATTAAATACAGTGGATGAAGAAGAGTGACTCAAAACTAAAAACAAAAGTCGTTTTGAAATATGACTATTGAAAAGTTTTGAATACCCTACATCATGGTGCAGTGAAAAGTAAAGGTATGAACATATGATCTGATTTAAGTATTTAAATTTAATTAAATCTTTACTCTTGGTCATTGTTATTGTATCTGTCCGTTCGCTTGTTTTTTGAAGTGTTACGAAGAATTCATATCATTTAGCTGATTATAATGTTTCATTTCGCCTACAATAACCTTTTTCTACACGTTATCATATCTCTCAAATTTTGACCTCCTCCCTCGCCCAAAATCATGCAACACAAATATAAGCAACAACAACAAGAATAGAATTTTTGTTGGTGAAAACAAAAAAAAACTTAAAAAATTATCATCACCCATAATATTTAATAGAAACAAGTAGGAATGGTATATTCGGCAATACCGAATAGTCAATACCCTTCACCACAAATACGTGTGAAATAAATACGTTTGTATCGAACATACACACCTACACATACACTTACAAACGTATACAATATATGTAAGTTTTTCTTAAATGTAACACTGGAACCGGTAATGAGTCATAAAATAAGTTATATTTATATTTATTATAACTTTTTTTCTGCTGAACTGATTTTGATAATATTTGCGATGATATTGAAGTATATCTTACTTGATATTATGGCAATATTTCATTTTTATTTCTCGGTTTATAGGTAAAAAAATTTACGAAAGTTTTTTGCTTGAACTTAATTGAGCTTGACAATAACAGCCAAACGTACAGAGAGACGGCCATATCTAAATCGATCCAGATTTTGATTTGATGCAATAATATTTACATTATGGAGTCTTAGCGTTTCACATGGAACGACAAAGTTAATGTACCTCTTCACCACTTGTGGTGGTGTAGGGTATAAAAAAGACAAAAGTGTTGGACTGTTGGTGAAATTATGATTATGACAAAACATGAATTTTGTGAATGCCATCATCATGAAGGGAAAGGGGAGTATTATTTAGTATTTTTTCCATACAAAACCGTTTTAGGGAGTATGAAGGAGGTAGGAGTTTTAGGATATATATGACAAAGAGAATAGAAGAGAATGAGTCACTAAAAATTGTTATAATCGAATTACATGCAAATGAAGAGGGAAATTTATGAAATCGCGAATAAAAACCCTAAAATGAAAATGTTGTATGTATAAGTGTGTATTTCTGTGTGATGGTTATTATCATCATTATCACAGAGGCTATGTAAAGGATATATATACATAAATACACATACATTAACAAGTTTATATTCAACAAACCATCACTAAAGCAACATTATATATGAAATACAAGGATATTCTTTTGAATGGTTGAATGTGTCAGTTGTTATAATGTTGCACAGTGGTTTGCGATTGATAGAATTTACAATAGTATATATTGTAGCTATGAAAGAAGTTTTTAATCGCCAAGTTCTTTAGATTATTAAAAACATTCAACAGAACACGGATAGTAAATATGAACAAGATTGGATCAACGAAATTTTCTATACCCGTGTCTCTTCTCCTTCATTGAAACCCCAAAGCGTATAAAGTTTTCTCAAAGAAATCGTATATGCTTAAATACCTTTATTTTTACGTCTTCATTAGTTTTCACCAGCCATTTTTATTTCACTATTGTATCTGGATTATTTTTTATAGAGCGTCTCTTAGGCATCCTCTATAATAGTCAATTCAGGACGGGAACTACTACGTATTTGTTTTGACGCATACGTCGAATTGTCATTCCAACTCTTTTAATTTCCAGACGTTGTGCTGTGGGCTTAAAACTCCTACAGCTAAATTATGCTTAATTTCATAGAAATACACCCAATCGATTACGAGTAACAGATTTATTTCCAAAAACATTGATTCGGCCTCATTGTGTGTTGGAGCAGTCGAACGCTAAGAGATATTACCATTCCAAAAGTGATTTCCAAGTTATAAATGTTTTTTTTTTTTTGCGTTTCAAATCACAATAATTCACTTGTATATTCTGTTATTCCTGACCATGCCACTATAATTTTTTATTGTAAAGGTTATATGTTTTTAGAATATACATCGTATCATACATCTTATACATCATCATGTTTCAGTTATTGAGAACAGTTACAATCAGAATGACCTATCTTATCTCCAAGTTTATCTGAACGGGTTAGATACTAAGTCTTAAACTACAAAATTTACTGTATTGTAGATGAAACATATCTTAATACATTATCCAGTGTAAATTGTAGTCATTTTCGACAAGACTCTAGTGCAGTGGTAAATGAAGCTTCAAAAAATATCATTGAATTAATGCTCACTATGCTAAGAGTGTTCATGTGAAGTAAGCAGAATTTGTAGCTTAACATCGCAAATCAGGAAACCTCTACTTCGGTTACTTCTGCTTCAGTGTATAATAATTTGAAGCCGGACTTTGGCACAGAAATTTAATGATCGCTTTTCAATATCTATATCATATAAGACAAAGTCGGAAAAAAATGAAAACAATCTCATTGTGTTACCGAACAAGAGTTTCGATGGTCGTCCCGGGTTAACGGTGAGGTGCATTTTCTAAATATTTGTACATGAAACTTGCTTGAACCATCTATTTCCGGGAAAGTGATTAAAGTTATTGTTTATAAAACATTCAACGGAATTGCTAAAGATTATATTTTGGATACATTTGATTCGGAACCCTCTTTAAGTAGCACATCAGCTTGTTCATCTGTAAAGTGTTAATTTCACTCTGTAATATAGATAAATTTCTCGGCATCATACAATTAACAGAAGATTTACTGCTTGGAATACAAGAAGTGAGGTCGTCCTGTTAGAAAATCGTTCATTTAATTTCCTTTATGAATACATGATGTCATTCAACATGATCGTGAATACTCAAGATGATTAAGGAATTCGTTGCGAGAAACTTATAGTTCTGCTTCCTCACAGCTTTTTTATTGGAACTGTACCACTCCTTAATACTACCCTTATGACAGTTCTACTGATGATATGAAATATGGATTTTAATTGTGTATTATGTAACTATATTGGAAGTATTTTTGAGGATAAGCATACTCCAACAATAAAGTAGTATCCTGGAAGCGTCAGAGATTAATTTGGGAGTATTTCTAAATTACCTCATTAGTTAGTTAACATAATGGAATTCAAAGAAATGTGAGTGATAGTTTAAGACATTCTAAAGTGGTGACTTCTACTAAGAAAACAAGGGGAGACAAAAAGTTTAAGACACTTCTCTTGGGAGTCACTCTTAAAGCCACATTTAAAGCATTTGGTTAAATTTTATCCCAAAAAAATTTGGTCCCATTGAAAAACTTTAAATGTTGAGTTGCCTGATCTTTGCAGTTCCAACTGAACGATATACTAGACATTTCACCTCGAAATTGTTTTGAAGCATCTTGTAACTTTTTTAGAGTTGAATGCAGTAATTTTCTTCTTCCAGATTGATTGAACAATTTTAGAGGTTCAATATTCGCAATCCTTTTTAGAATTTCAGATATAATAGTACTGTTTGTTTATTTATTTCCAATCCACAGTACTTCATGAATATGATTTTCATTGCTGCATTCCAGCAACTTTTCCCAATTTTTTTTCTCCTCATTATGTTTTGTGAATGGGTTGTATGTGTATATCTGTAGACAAGTATTGGCTGATTTTGTTGTTCGTATATATATCTATGTTTGTCCACCAACCGATGAACATCAACTATACAAATTATAAAATAAAATATATTTTATAAATGCGCCCACAGAGCCAACGAGAAAAAAAAGCGAACAACAACCATCAACATTTGCAGCAGCACTAGCAACATCATCATCATAATCATCAACATCAAATAAATGTGTTCAAATAAGCAACTGCAATTGCAACTACAACTACAACAAGAAATATCTATTATATATTTTAAAACTTAAGCCACCCTCTATAATAATTTTGAATACTGCAAACCCTTCGTTGTCCATTTTATCAACAAACGAAAACTATAACTTTATTAACCACAAAATGCCAAACAAAATTATAGGCGTCAACCAATTTAAGCTCTACGGATCAACATAGAAAAACCATCCAAAAATATGATTACGAAAAGTGAAAAAATAAGCGAAACGAGAAAAAATTATGTTCGAAACTTGGCCGCGTAAATTATGCGCAGGGATTTTTGTTTTGAAAAATAATGATACCAATTGAATTTATTTGTTGTTGTTATTGAGGATGATGTTGTTCGTTGGTTGTTTGTATTTTTAAATGATTTTAATAGTTTTTGTTGTTTTTTGTCGTTGTTGTTGTTATCATATTGTTTAGTTTTTAGTGATTATTATTTTTGTTAAGCGAAAAATACACAAAAAACTTTAAATTATTTGCTTTTATGGTTTAGAGTTCTGTGGGGATTTTAGTCGTGTGTAGTTTCAATAATTTGTGACTGAATTTCTGTCAATTTCACAAAATTATCTATTTAATTTATGGAAAATTTTTATATTTCTATTTTGAAGGTAAAAAAATTGAAAGAGAAGTGAGAAATAAATTTGCAATAATTCAATGTTTCTGCGGGACCTTATAATACGAAGTCTATCAAACTTAAAAGCTCCTGTATTTTGTTGGGTTCTTAGTAGTAATTTTTTGCAGTTTACCGTACTCAGAAGCTCCCACATTCTATTAGATCTGAAGTATTTACATTTCTTACCTTACAAATTTAGAACTTTAAATCTTCTTTTGGATTGTCAACACTATTTCAGAATATTCAGCAGTTTACGTTATAAAGTCCTTTAACTGGAACCTGAACTAATAGAATTGTATCCCAAATTTTGAAATAAACTTCATTTCAACTGGGCTACTTCCGGTAGAGTTAGTTAATTGTGGCTGGATCGACTTACGACACCCAAAACCTTAAGTGAATTCTGAACTACCAATACTGAATAATGAGTCAACACGAATTTACTTCTTTAAGAAGTCACCCAAACCGATGTGGTAAACAATTAACTCTAGATCGCTTCTGATAAACAATCAACCATAGCCGATGTGACAAACAGTCAACACAAAATTTCTAGTCAGGTGCGCCGAAACAATCTACCGAAGCCGCTGTAGTAAAAAATTAACAGTCAATCGAGGTTGTGGAGCAAGATACTCTTCGGAGTATCCAAGAAACACTGACTGATTTTTGAATCATATGTCGCGGAATTTATAAAAAATATATCAACTATTCTATGGAGTGAGATTGAGAAATTCTTAACACACGTTTTTCATTAAAACTTTTAACCAAAGTGTTTGATTTTTGTTGATCAAGTTACCATTGTAAAATATATCAGTTTGTCAAATTAATATATTGTTAATCTGATTGAAATGAGTGCCCAGAAAATGTATGCACCAAAAATTATTAAACATTTTCAACAAAACCCAAATTGTCCTATAAAAAGTTTGTCAAGCATTCAAAAGACTGACGTAAAACTTTTTCCAATATAATTAAACAGTACCGGGAGAACCAAGCCGTTGGTGGAGAAAAAAATAGAAAGTATTTACAAAAGAGCTGTCAACATATCCGGTAGGAAAGCAGTCTGTGTTCGGACGATTTGGTATGAAAAATTTAAAGACACTGAAGGTTTAAAAGTTCCTGACAGGAACGCTGATAAAAATTTAGAGACCAAAAAGAAAGTACGGAAATGGAAGTCAAAATTTCTGAATAAAATATTCTTACTGCACGTAAAAGACGAAACGTATGGTTTGGCAGATCTTTTGCAACTTTCTGGTCAAAAAATTTTATATTGCTGATGTTTGAGAATATGTTTAAGAGAAGGCCTGACTTGGCATTTTGTCACTTTGGTAAATAAACCCTTTAGTGATACAAGAACAATAATATGGTATTTGTACCAAGAGAGGCAAAACTCCAATCTGCCCGGAGCTAATACAAGTGGAGAGATATTGAAATCTAGCTAAAAGAGAATTGAAGAGCGCAGAAAAGTGTGGTAGATTTCAAGCGAAAATGGACAACTTTTCCAAGCAAAGTGACTGAAAACACTAAAGAAACTTTAACGAAAGTTTTTTTCGAAAAAGTTTTAAAATTTGAGACAGAAGATTTTTTTATTTTTTTGGGTTAACGGGCTTAATATAAGTGTAATCTCTTTAATATGTCCAGATTTCCTATAAAATTCTAGAAAGCATTACTGCAATAACCATATAAATATATAAGTACGTTCTAATGTTTCATTCATATGACTTTAGAAATTCGATTCCTTCCACAAATGTGGCATTATTTATTCAATGATAAGGAAATCTTAACAGGAATGCAGAGTCCAAAGTTGGCCAATGAAATTAAATACTTTTTTATAATTGACCAAAGCTGTAAAGCTCTCAAAATTATTTCTTAAATATAGCAACATATGTAAGGAATTTTCTGGCGAACGGGACAGGGCGATTTTTTTAGTGAAAATGTCAAATATTTTAAATTTGATGTATACCAATTGAAATTTTGGGTTTTTCCCCATAGAAAAGTGGGAATCTTTTTAATCCCAACAAGATGGTGGATGGTTTCACAAACGCAAAAAACCACCAACCACAAATTTTGGTGTAAATTGAAGGGAAAAGTGATTAGTTTTTCGCCGTTCGAAAGGAAATCTATCACAAGACCCAATCATATTACGAATACTAACAAAACTCCCTCTAAAACCGAATCGTTTATTTGAATATAATTCATATTACAATTAAAAGAAATTTATCGATTTTCTATCAAAATTAATCAGTCTTTCTTTTGCTCCTCTGACATTTTGTTGTTTTCTAAATGAAATTTATGTCGTTTATTATTTAAATGTTTAAACATTTTATTTCAGTTTTAATTTTATTTAGAATTTTTTATACCCTACACCATCGAAGGTGTTTGGGATATTATGCGTTTGTGCTGATGTTTGTAACATGCAGAAGAAATGGTTTAACACCCCACATTTAAGTATACCGTTCGATTCAGAATCTCTTTCTATGTCGATTTAATGATGTCCATCTTTCTGTCTAACCGGCTGGCTGTCCATGTTAACCTTGTGAACAGGTCGCAATTTTTGAAATATCCCTAAGAAATTTGATTCATGTAATTATTTGGCCTAAGAACGAAGCCTACTGAAATTGGACATTTCCAATATTTCAAGTACCTCTCATACAAATTTCTTCCCGGAATGGGGTTTTAATGTCGTAAAAGTCATAAATGCAAAGTGATTTAAACAAAATTTAGCGTAAGTAAGTTTTTCTAAAATGCTGTGCCAAAATATGCGAGGATCGATAAATTATTTCTTATAGGTCCCTCTTCCAAATATCACTTTTCGTCGTCGTTCATTAATTTTCCTTAACTACCACTTTTAACCGACGATATGATGTAGGGTAAAAAGATAGTCGGGCTTAACAGGCTATACATTCTTACTTTTTTTATAAATAACTGAAACTGAAAACAATGAAAATTTATCAACAACTTAAGCAGTTATTAATCCCTGAGTGTCAACCTTAAAACGACATGAGAAATTATACTTGTGTGACTGAGTGTCTTGAGGTTCTGTTTGCTAACAAAAATAAATAAATTAAAAACGCAAAAAATAAATAATAATTAATTATAGTATATTATATATTATTTTATATTAGGAAAATAAAATTAATAAACAACATTAAATATGTCGGCTTTGTTTTCTTTAAAAACAAACTTTTATTTTCTTTTTTCTTTAAATTGAAAAAACATAAAATAAATGAAACTTTCTCAATCAATTTTAAATAAAATATTAAATCAGTATTTCCCCTTAATGAATGATATTAAAATTTATACACTTTTTCAAATAGTTTACACCTACAGAAATTTCTATTCGAAAAGAAACAAACTATTAAATAGACAACTGAAATTCGAAATGTTAATGCAAAGAACAATGAAAATTAATTGTTTGGACTTGATTATTTAGAATACAAGTAAACAAGAATTATAATAATAGAAAACAAGTAAAAGTATTTAAGTCGGTGAAGTCCGACAATGTAGTACGATATACTACATTGTTGGTTGTAGAAATCTGCTACGAAATACTATGAACGGCCCTCGTATAATTTGCTTTCGTTATGTATGCTTATGTGTGCAATATATTAATATGATACTAACATTATATGAATTTAAGCGTTTTAATGGGAAATATTTTTGGAGGGTTATACAGAAATCAGAAAAAATTATTGACCGACGACCAACGGTTCGCCTTATATTTATATTAATTTGACTAAACATTTTTACAATACCCATGGACTAAAATATTTGTATGGAACTTTTATGCAAATTTCATTAAGATATCTTTAAAATTGCGATCTGTACTTTGCGAACAAGGATTACATGGACAGCCAGGCGGACGGCTGGACGGATATGATTAAATCGACTTTAAAAAATTGTGGTAGGACATATTTTGCTGCACGTTACAAGCATCTGCACAAATGCACCACCTTTGGTGGTGTAGGGTATAAGCATATATCTTTATTTTGAAAAATAAATTAACTCAATATCTTTAAATATGTATATTTGTTATTGTTTAATTTTATGTCGGCTACAGAAGAGACAAGGCGACGAATCTTTTGAATTTTGTAATAAATAATTAGAATATCGTTTATGACAAATAATGAATTTCTAAGTATTTTTCTCAAACCCCAAAACAGGGTCATTCTTCGAGATCAAAAAAGTCGTAAATTCAACAAGTAAGAAATCAAAAATCGGTCAAACCCGATTATTAAAGATAAAAACACCACATTGTTGGCTGTAAATGGTAGCTGTCACAAATAAATTAACGATCCTCGGGTAAGATTTGACCAATTAATATCGCAACACGTTTATCTGAGATTATAGCTCTTCAAATGGGACCTATGAGAAATAATGTATCGATCCTCATTTAATTTGGTTCTTCCTTTTATAACGTTTTAGAACTTTTTTGTGAAAATTTTTGTTCAAAGTGCTTTATATTTAAAATATTTATGTTCTTTAAACCCTATTCCGGGTACGGGGGGAATATTTGTTTAGTGTCTAGGTGAAATAATGGACCCATCATCATTAATTTTAATTTTACCAAAACAGATACACATGATAAATTTCATGCAGATACATCATTGTTAAATTGATTAAGATATTTATGAGTCAACGAAATACTCAAAAGTCGTGGTAGAAATATTTTTTTGTCCATTACAAAATTCTGCACAAACTCACTTAGCTCTATAAAGTTTTTGGATACAAAGTAGTTACATATTAGGATTTTCTATGTTGCTTCAACATAAAATTTTTACAAAAATGAAATAATAAAATTATATTAAAAATATGGATTTACCAAAAAAATATGGTTTTGTCACTAGAAAATATGATTGTCCCATAACCATATTATGTTTGTAAATGAAGATTTGTCTATGTTGTTAACCATAAATATGATTGTGGGAATAACATATAATGAAAGTTGTGAAATACGACAATTACACAAATATATTTATTTGTTTAACGAAACAACATTCCAAACTTGATATTATTATCTATCTCTGTTACAACACTCGCACTAAGTGCCCAAGTCCGAAAAGCGATCCATCATGTTTAAGTATGTAGTTCCTCAAATACCTTTCAGTTCCACTCCCAAGTTAGGTTTATGTCTGCTAATGTGTCATCCAT
>PYHX02000158.1:70447002-70470412 GCA_004302925.2 Cochliomyia hominivorax | reverse complement strand
AGAGAAAGAGGTGATTCGGTGGTACTTTTTCTAATAAGATTTTTTTGTAATATATGATTTAATTATATAACTTATCGGCTTGTTATTGAGCTTTTAAAACTTAATAAGTCTCTGTTAGACCTACAAATCTAAATAGATAGATAGATCGACAGATAGATAGATAGATAGATAGATAGATAGATAGATAGATAGATCGACAGATAGATAGATAGATAGATAGATAGATAGATAGATAGATAGATAGATAGATAGATAGATAGATAGAAAGATAAATAGATAAATAGATAGATAGATAGATAGATAGATAGATAGATAGATAGATAGATAGATAGATAGATCGACAGATAGATAGATAGATAGATAGATAGATAGATAGATAGATAGATATATAGATAGATAGATAGATAGATAGATAGATAGATAGATAGATAGATAGATAGATAGATATCTAGATCAAAAATCTGTCTAAAACTTTTTATCCTCTACAACTTTTCACTTAATTTTTGACCAAAAACCATCTCTAGAATTTAAAATACTTTTCATATCACCCTCATGTAATACAACAACATTAGTGTCAGTTGCCCTCTTTAACCATATGTGTGCGTGTACTTGTATGTGTGTTTAAAACTGTTTGTCTATATGTGTAAATATATATATTTTGTGCTGTGGCTTTTAGAATGAGTATAAATTATGTGAGTATCAATTAATTTAAACCAAATTGTTGTTTTTTTTAGCATTTTATTTAATAAATTATTTCAGAGGAATAAGATGTTTAGAAATCGTTTTGTTAATTTTAAAGTGATTTTAATTTATGACTATAAATAAATAAAGAAATAAAACTTCTAATTGAATATATCTTTGTAGTGGTAAATGATTTAATAAATAAATTATGCCAATTTACATGTCTCATATACTTGTCCGCTTTAATTATAGTAGATTCAGATTCGTCCCCTTGAAGTATTAAAAAAATTCAAAAGACTGATTTAGTTTAATCTTCGTCGGTGTATTCTCAAGTGAGTGACTGTAGTGTTTTAGTACATAGTGGCCATAGTATACCTTCCTGTGTTGTAGAACGTTGTAGTTGTTCTGTACTTTAACGTCGCATTCGCCACAGAGAATCAACTTATCTTTATCATTTTCGAAACTGGTCTAAAGATTGGATTATTGTATCAGTCGAACGTCATTAAAAGCATCCTCAATTTCAATGCGCACAGCCATCGTGTACCTTGTTACTGAGGGATTTTTCTACGGAGTTAACGGCTTCATGTAATGCAGTTTCTACTGTCCTTCCCCGGATGATAGGCTTATTGAGCGGAGGCTAATAAGGGTAATGAACACAACCCTGGATGATATAACATGAAACTCATGTTATTGGAGTGCCGAGAAGTTACCATCCGGTCCTGGTGCCTTAAAAATTTGGATTAAATGTCATCATTTGTTTCAATCTTATTAAAGTTGAAATTTTAATTTTATTAAAAAAAACAAATTTTTGACATCAAATGACTTTTGATTCAAAAATTATGAACCTTTAATTCCAACATTTTCACAGATACCAAATATTTTGTAAGAAATCTTTTATTGTCTCTGTTTCTTCCAACCGCTACAAATTTTTACTCAAACACTAAATTCCCATCATACAAATTTCTCACGTTCTAAATCTTTACCAAGTTCAATGGACGAAAGGACAGAAGTCTTTATATTGTCTCAGACTGTAGTATTGATATGATTGTTATACTTTAAGGTGCCCTTAGGACTGTTCTTTCCGAGCAAGACAATTTTTGCTTAAATACTCAATTCTCACCATAAAAATTTCTCACGTTCTAAAGCGCTATCAAATTCCTTTTTCTCTTAAAATCGAAAATATTAAATTAATTTCAACATGTATTTTAATTTGAAATTCAAACCCCTTTTCTTACTCTGTTAACCTAAAAACATATTTACCTTTTTACACCTCACAGCGCCATTAAGTCTTTGATTAACTTATCAAACCACAAACAAATAAGTATTTGGGAACAACGAAATGTCATCAAAACGTACAATTTCATTAACAACAAAGGACTGTCATTGTAAAATTAATGATATTTCGTTACTTCATAAATACTTTTCTCTCTCTTTCGCTATCAATCAAAATGTATTTAGAAAAATCACATATAAACACGCAAGAATAAAAACTTGTTATACTCTCCACCACCGCAAGTGGTGATGAGGGTATTCTTAACTTTGTCATTCCGTGTGACGGCAAGAATGAATTATCTCAGACTCTATAAAAGTATATATTCTTGCATCATATCAAAAGTCGATTTAGCTATGCCCGTCTATCTGTTGAAAACATTATTACGTCCAATATCTGAGACAACCTCAAAATTCCGAAAAAAGATATTTTCTATTAAAAGAAAAACAACAACATAAAGTTTTATGTACTTCACCATCGAAATATAATTTTAATTTACCATTATCGGTACATATTTTGCCATATAACGCCGCTTATTATGAATGTGATCCAATTTTATTCGTACAACTTTAACGAAGAAAGGTGTAAAATAAGCAGGTTTTATTTCTAATTAACAGAATTTTTCTTCAAGTTGAAGAATTTTTCTTCAAATTGAAGAATACTCTCAAATGTACTAAAAAAAATATATATTTTTTAAAGATGTTAAAACGGTAGTTACTCATTACTCATTTATTAAATTATACATACAAAAATGAAGTTAATTTGAATAAAATTTTTGTTAATTTAACTATTTTTTCGTCAAATAATTTTGAGTATTTTCTTTGTCATATTAAACGAAATACGACAAATGAAATATGAACTGAATATAGAAATCTAAGGAAGAAAATATTTTATAGAACATTGTACAAATATGATTGAAATTAATGGAATGGAAAAATGAAACTGCTAATTGAATATCAGCTGATCAACAAATTTTTCATCAGAAATAAAAATCGGTCGGTTTTTTTGCACTATTTAATTATGATCTAAAACTAGCTTTTATCCGATGCGCTTTGCTTCTCAAAGATTTTCATCAGTCCTAGATCTCGAAAGAAATTTCACAAATCACAAATCGACGTGTATTAAAAAGAAATTGGGACTAAATTTTTAGCTGTTTCAGTTCTTTGGATATTCAATTATCAATATTTGCTTTGTATGGGGAGTACTCCTTTCTCTGGTCCTATCGGAATTTTTGATTAAACATATTAATACTTAATATTTTATGTATTCATTAATCATCATTTAACGTAATTTATCCCCAATTCAACTAAAATTTCGTAAATTAAATACGGTATTAAAATTAAATAATATTCATCAATATAAAGATTTTTTTTTCAATTTGAATAATATATTAGTCAAATTGAATAATATTTATTTAAAATAAGCTCATTTTTATTAACGAAATTCAAACAGTCATATTGAAAATTTTTCGTCAACTTGAAGAATTTACGAAAAATTAATTTGCGTTATGATGAATAAAGGTCTCGTTGGCTGATATTTAACCTTATTTGCTTGAATTCTACACCTTTTTCGGTTCAGTGCAAGCAGTTTTTCATTTGAAAAAGCTATCAGCAAAAAAGTTATAGTCCGAAATTCGAGATAACCTCAAAATTCCAAAAAAGAACTTTATAATTTTTTTCAACACAACTGTATTTTAACAAAAGTTCAATTATAAAATACAAATTTTTGTTTTGCTATACGCAATTAAGATTTTGCCATATATTGTGGGGTCATTATTTGACGTAATATAAGTGAACGAATAAGTAGCATTCTTTCTTGTTTTTATTCACAAGCATTAAACTTAAATATTAATTATAACGAATCTGAATAAATATTTAAGATATGAATTAAAACAAATTAATTTAACTAAATAAATAAACAAACAAATATTTTAACTGACTGACAAACTAAATTAAATGATATTTCTTTTTAACGTTTTACTAGAAATTAAGTAAAAAAATCATATATAAAACTGATGGATTGATTGGGTGAGTGATTGATCGATTGTGCTCTCAAAGTAAAAATAAAAAAAACTTTATATTTTTTTTTACTTTTATTTTCAAATACTTACACACACACAAGTGTATTTCTGAACAGTTTTAAATCGAGCTGCGTCATAACACTGACATACAAATTTATATTTGCTCGATACTTTAATGATTGATGGATGGGTCTACTCTACTAGTCAACTGCCATACAAATGGGCAAAGACGTAACGGAATGTGCCAGAGAAGTTTAGATACGTTTAATTAAAAAAAAAATATGTAGTAAAACAAAAAAATAACTTGTTATTTAGTAAATATGAGAGAAAAAATGTGGAATTATCAGTTGTTTTAAAGAAATAAAACTTTCAAGAGTTTTTCATACATGGAGTTATTGATGTACCGTTAAGTACGGATCTGTATGGATTCAGTATAATTTTGCGAAGTCATTAGAAAATCTTAACACAGATGAGGGAATATTATGAAAATAAAATAAGTGAGAAAGTTGTAATCGGAAAAGCATTATGCAACACATTGCACAGTGGGGCAAAAATATTAAATTTATAACTTCTAATTGGCTGGATGCATTTGCTGAAATGTAATATAATGTTAGCAGGGGAGTCCAGCATTATAACATTCGGGGGAAAGGGGCCAACGGCTGGAGTTATTGGGGATCAAAATAGATTTTCCCTAACAGCGTCAAAATTTTTTTTACTATTGGATTTAAAAAAAGATTTGCCACCCTGTTAAAGCCCTTGATAAGACTTTTAAATTCCATGCTTACATATGTTGCTTATCTCCCTTAGTTTTCGTGTTATTTGCATTTGAATTTTTTGGGATTAAACAAATTTTTCCTTATTACAATTTTTTCTTAATTAAGAGTTAAAAGGTTCTCATTTCTTCCAAATTTAAGATTGATAATTTCAGATTGAACTATGACCGACCGTCTCTCTATCCGGCTGGCTGTCCAAGTAAACGTTGTGAACAGTCTACAGGCCGCAATTTTTGAAGTATCGCGGTGAAATTTCTTAAATATTATTTTGATCTAAGGTCGAAGCCTATTCAAACTGTTCATGTTCGGTACAATATTCCAAGTAACTCCCATACAAATGCACTTCCCGGAATTGGGTTTTAAGATTATAAAAGTTCTAAATAAAAAGCGATTTACACAAAATTTAGCATCCAGAAGTCTTATAATATGCTAAAACGATGTGCCAAAATATTTGAGGGTCGTTCCATTATTCCTCATAGGTCCCATACAAACTCCTTTCCAAATATCACATTTAAAGGGCAAAAATCTCTCAAATTCGTTGGTATTGTAATTATAATTTTTTGAATTAAGATAAATAAAAGCAAAAATCGATATGCAAAATTATGCGAGGTTCGGTTTGGTTTTATTGAGAAAGCCTTCAATGCCATCAGTTTCACTGCCATATGTTAAGCATTGAGAGGAAAAGAAGTACCACAGAAAATAATACTAATCATCAGAGCTTTGGTATGTTTACTCTTACCTCTTTACTGACATTGTTAATTTCACATGCAATTCTGGGGTAAAAACGATTCCAACGAAAAAAGAATACATTCTTTTAAATTTCTCCTCTTTTCATTCATTCAATGTGAGTTTGGTGTACAAAAATATAAATATTCATATAAATATTTACTCGCGTCTTATGAAGGTTTACCACTTGTAACAGTAACAGAAAAAAGTGAGTCGTTTAATAAAAACAACAACAGCAACAACAAAAACAGAACTGAAATAAAATATTTATAAATTGTTTAAATAATTTCACAAAATTTGATTGATTTCTTATAAAATGCCAGTAAAATCCAGATATCATTGATCATTGATCAGCGGGCAAAAGATAACGCTGAAGGAAAAAAATTTGATTTAACAAATTACAATTTGCTAATATTTTTTTTTATATTTTTGGTCATAATTTTAAATAATTATTAAGGCGTTTTTTGGTCATTTAACATTTATGAAAAATCACATGTCATTAATTTAAATGCAAAATTAATAAATTTCTTTAAATTGTAATGTATTAAATTTTGATGAATAAATTTTTAATTGAGATTGATTTGTCAAATTAAATCAATCATTATTAAGGGAACATTCAATATTTCAATTATTAAATAATTTATTAAAGAAAAAGAATACTATATTCGACTGTGCTGAATCTTCAATATTCTCCAGCACAAATGCCTAAAAAAGAAATACATTATGTTTCGTATTTGTACAAAACGTATAAGTAATAACTCATTTAATTTGTTACATTTTTCACTATAACCTTCTTCTCACTAAACCGATTTTGATCATTTTTGGAACAGTAATAAGGTACACATCTCTTGATATTATAGCAAAAATGTATTCTGTCGATTGTCGATTTATAACTGATAATTTTACGAAAGGTTGTCTCAGATATCGGTCTGTATCTCTTTTCATACTGAACCGATTTTGATGGTTTTAAATAGGAAACTTTTTAGGACTATAACAAATACATAAGCCAAATTTTATTGAGCTCTGTCAATTATTGCGCATGTGGGAGTGCCAAAAAACAGAGAGATAGACAAACAGACAGATAGACAGACAGACAAACAGACAGGACAGACAGACAGACAGACAGACAGACAGACATACAACAGACAGACAGACGAGCATAGCTTAATCGCTAAGACGCTTAGAAGAAATCATGTAAGACAAAAGTTCTTACATGATTCTTTCTAAGCGTAACACACGGAATGACAAATTTAATATACCCTCCTCATCACTGTACTTTCTACTTTAATTTTATTCAGTTCTAGTTCAGTTTTAGTTCAGTTCTAGTTAGTTCTGGTTCAGTTTTAGTTCAGTTTTATGTCAGGTTTAATTCAGTTCAAGTTCAGTTCTAAATCAGTTCTAGTTCAGTTCTAGTTCGGTCAAAGTTCAATTTTAATTCAGTTCTGGTTTAATTTTAATTGTTCAGTTTTATGTCAGGTTTAATTCAGTTCAAGTTCAGTTCTAACTCAGTTCTAGTTCGGTCAAAGTTCAATTTTAATTCAGTTCTGGTTTAATTTTAATTCTTAATTTTAATTCATTTTTAATTCAGTTTTAATTCAGTTCAAGTTAAGTTCTAATTTTGTTCTAGTTTAGTTATTGTTCAGTAGTAGTTCATTTTTGTTGTCGTAATGGACTATATAATTACTCGGTTTTGGAAATAGAGCCCAGATACTTAAAATTTACCCATTTTTAACCTCTTGGATTTCATTCAAAATTAATTTCATTATTTTATAATTTTCAACATATAAACAACGATAATTATAAATTAAAGAGTGATAATAATACTATAGTCGTCGTTCATTATAATAAATGTATTTATGTATGATTTCATAAATATATTTCTTTTTTTTTTCATCTCACCAAACATTAACCGCAACATGAACAACAGACAAAATGTCGTACAACACTTTGTTTTTAACCGGCAACAAATTTCTGGTATTAAACGTTTTAAAAATGTTCTCAATAAAAAAGCATCAAATTATGAGATCCACTAAAACTCCTCCAACAAAAATAACAAATTATGTTTATTTTTGTTATTATTTTTTGTAGTTGTAGTCACAATTTAACATAAATTAAATACAGTGGATGAAGAAGAGTGACTCAAAACTAAAAACAAAAGCCGTTTTGAAATATGATTATTGAAAAGTTTTGAATACCCTACATCATGGTGCAGTGAAAAGTAAAGGTATGAACATATGATCTGATTTAAGTATTTAAATTTAATTAAATCTTTACTCTTGGTCATTGTTATTGTATCTGTCCGTTCGCTTGTTTTTTGAAGTGTTACGAAGAATTCATATCATTTAGCTGATTATAATGTTTCATTTCGCCTACAATAACCTTTTTCTACACGTTATCATATCTCTCAAATTTTGACCTCCTCCCTCGCCCAAAATCATGCAACACAAATATAAGCAACAACAACAAGAATAGAATTTTTGTTGGTGAAAACAAAAAAAAAACTTAAAAAATTATCATCACCCATAATATTTAATAGAAACAAGTAGGAATGGCATATTCGGCAATACCGAATAGTCAATACCCTTCACCACAAATACGTGTGAAATAAATACGTTTGTATCGAACATACACACCTACACATACACTTACAAACGTATACAATATATGTAAGTTTTTCTTAAATGTAACACTGGAACCGGTAATGAGTCATAAAATAAGTTATATTTTTGGCTATAACTTTTTTTCTGCTGAACTGATTTTGATAATATTTGCGATGATATTGAAGTATATCTTACTTGATATTATGGCAATATTTCATTTTTATTTCTCGGTTTATAGGTAAAAAAATTTACGAAAGTTTTTTGCTTGAACTTAATTGAGCTTGACAATAACAGCCAAACGTACAGAGAGACGGCCATATCTAAATCGATCCAGATTTTGATTTGATGCAATAATATTTACATTATGGAGTCTTAGCGTTTCACATGGAACGACAAAGTTAATGTACCTCTTCACCACTTGTGGTGGTGTAGGGTATAAAAAAGACAAAAGTGTTGGACTGTTGGTGAAATTATGATTATGACAAAACATGAATTTTGTGAATGCCATCATCATCATCATCATCATGAAGGGAAAGGGGAGTATTATTTAGTATTTTTTCCATACAAAACCGTTTTAGGGAGTATGAAGGAGGTAGGAGTTTTAGAATATATATGACAAAGAGAATAGAAGAGAATGAGTCACTAAAAATTGTTATAATCGAATTACATGCAAATGAAGAGGGAAATTTATGAAATCGCGAATAAAAACCCTAAAATGAAAATGTTGTATGTATAAGTGTGTATTTCTGTGTGATGGTTATTATCATCATTATCACAGAGGCTATGTAAAGGATATATATACATAAATACACATACATTAACAAGTTTATATTCAACAAACCATCACTAAAGCAACATTATATATGAAATACAAGGATATTCTTTTGAATGGTTGAATGTGTCAGTTGTTATAATGTTGCACAGTGGTTTGCGATCGATAGGATTTACAATAGTATATATTGTAGCTATGAAAGAAGTTTTTAATCGCCAAGTTCTTTAGATTATTAAAAACATTCAACAGAACACGGATAGTAAATATGAACAAGATTGGATCAACGAAATTTTCTATACCCGTGTCTCTTCTCCTTCATTGAAACCCCAAAGCGTATAAAGTTTTCTCAAAGAAATCGTATATGCTTAAATACCTTTATTTTTACGTCTTCATTAGTTTTCACCAGCCATTTTTATTTCACTATTGTATCTGGATTATTTTTTATAGAGCGTCTCTTAGGCATCCTCTATAATAGTCAATTCAGGACGGGAACTACTACGTATTTGTTTTGACGCATACGTCGAATTGTCATTCCAACTCTTTTAATTTCCAGACGTTGTGCTGTGGGCTTAAAACTCCTACAGCTAAATTATGCTTAATTTCATAGAAATACACCCAATCGATTACGAGTAACAGATTTATTTCCAAAAACATTGATTCGGCCTCATTGTGTGTTGGAGCAGTCGAACGCTAAGAGATATTACCATTCCAAAAGTGATTTCCAAGTTATAAATGTTTTTTTTTTTTTTTGCGTTTCAAATCACAATAATTCACTTGTATATTCTGTTATTCCCGACCATGCCACGTTACTATAATTTTTTATTGTAAAGGTTATATGTTTTTACAATATACATCGTATCATACATCTCATGTTTCAGTTATTGAGAACAGTTACAATCAGAATGACCTATCTTATCTCCAAGTTTATCTGAACGGGTTAGATACTAAGTCTTAAACTACAAAATTTACTGTATTGTAGATGAAACATATCTTAATACATTATCCAGTGTAAATTGTAGTCATTTTCGACAAGACTCTAGTGCAGTGGTAAATGAAGCTTCAAAAAATATCATTGAATTAATGCTCACTATGCTAAGAGTGTACATGTGAAGTAAGCAGAATTTGTAGCTTAACATCGCAAATCAGGAAACCTCTACTTCGGTTACTTCTGCTTCAGTGTATAATAATTTGAAGCCGGACTTTGGCACAGAAATTTAATGATCGCTTTTCAATATCTATATCATATAAGACAAAGTCGGAAAAAAATGAAAACAATCTCATTGTGTTACCGAACAAGAGTTTCGATGGTCGTCCCGGGTTAACGGTGAGGTGCATTTTCTAAATATTTGTACATGAAACTTGCTTGAACCATCTATTTCCGGGAAAGTGATTAAAGTTATTGTTTATAAAACATTCAACGGAATTGCTAAAGATTATATTTTGGATACATTTGATTCGGAACCCTCTTTAAGTAGCACATCAGCTTGTTCATCAGTAAAGTGTTAATTTCACTCTGTAATATAGATAAATTTCTCGGCATCATACAATTAACAGAAGATTTACTGCTTGGAATACAAGAAGTGAGGTCGTCCTGTTAGAAAATCGTTCATTTAATTTCCTTTATGAATACATGATGTCATTCAACATGATCGTGAATACTCAAGATGATTAAGGAATTCGTTGCGAGAAACTTATAGTTCTGCTTCCTCACAGCTTTTTTATTGGAACTGTACCACTCCTTAATACTAACCTTATGACAGTTCTACTGATGATATGAAATATGGATTTTAATTGTGTATTATGTAACTATATTGGAAGTATTTTTGAGGATAAGCATACTCCAACAATAAAGTAGTATCCTGGAAGCGTCAGAGATTAATTTGGGAGTATTTCTAAATTACCTCATTAGTTAGTTAACATAATGGAATTCAAAGAAATGTGAGTGATAGTTTAAGACATTCTAAAGTGGTGACTTCTACTAAGAAAACAAGGGGAGACAAAAAGTTTAAGACACTTCTCTTGGGAGTCACTCTTAAAGCCACATTTAAAGCATTTGGTTAAATTTTATCCCAAAAAAATTTGGTCCCATTGAAAAACTTTAAATGTTGAGTTGCCTGATCTTTGCAGTTCCAACTGAACGATATACTAGACATTTCACCTCGAAATTGTTTTGAAGCATCTTGTAACTTTTTTAGAGTTGAATGCAGTAATTTTCTTCTTCCAGATTGATTGAACAATTTTAGAGGTTCAATATTCGCAATCCTTTTTAGAATTTCAGATATAATAGTACTGTTTTTCTATTTATTTCCAATTCACAGTACTTCATGAATATGATTTTCATTGCTGCATTCCAGCAACTTTTCCCAATTTTTTTCTCCTGATTATATTTTGTGAATGGGTTGTATGTGTATATCTGTAGACAAGTATTGGCTGATTTTGTTGTTCGTATACATATCTATGTTTGTCCACCAACCGATGAACATCAACTATACAAATTATAAAATAAAATATATTTTATAAATGCGCCCACAGAGCCAACGAGAAAAAAATGCGAACAACAACCATCAACATTTGCAGCAGCACTAGCAACATCATCATCATAATCATCAACATCAAATAAATGTGTTCAAATAAGCAACTGCAATTGCAACTACAACTACAACTACAACAAGAAATATTATATATTTTAAAACTTAAGCCACCCTCTATAATAATTTTGAATACTGTAAACCCCTCGTTGTCCCTTTTATCAACAAACGAAAACTATAACTTTATTAACCACAAAATGCCAAACAAAATTATAGGCGTCAACCAATTTAAGCTCTACGGATCAACATAGAAAAACCATCCAAAAATATGATTACGAAAAGTGAAAAAATAAGCGAAACGAGAAAAAATTATGTTCGAAACTTGGCCGCGTAAATTATGCGCAGGGATTTTTGTTTTGAAAAATAATGATACCAATTGAATTTATTTGTTGTTGTTATTGAGGATGATGTTGTTCGTTGGTTGTTTGTGTTTTTAAATGATTTTAATAGTTTTTGTTGTTTTTTCTGTCGTTGTTGTTGTTATCATATTGTTTAGTTTTTAGTGATTATTATTTTTGTTAAGCGAAAAATCCACAAAAAAACTTTAAATTATTTGCTTTTATGGTTTAGAGTTCTGTGGGGATTTTAGTCGTGTGTAGTTTCAATAATTTGTGACTGAATTTCTGTCAATTTCACAAAATTATCTATTTAGTTTATGGCAAATTTTTATATTTCTATTTTGAAGGTAAAAAAATTGAAAGAGAAGTGAGAAATAAATTTGCAATAATTCAATGTTTCTGCGGGGCCTTGTAATACGAAGTATACCAAACTCTGAAGCTCCCGTATTTTGTTGGGTTCTTAGTAGTAGTTTTTTTTCAGTTTACCGTACTCAGAAGCTCCTACATTCTATTAGATCTAAAGTATTTACATTTCCTACCTTACAAATTTAGAACTTTAAAGCTTCTTATGGATTGTCAACACTATTTCAGAATATTCAGCAGTTTACGTTATAAAGTCCTTTAACTGGAACCTGAACTAATAGAATTGTATCCCAAATTTTGAAATAAACTTCATTTCAACTGGGCTACTTCCGGTAGAGTTAGTTAATTGTGGCTGGATCGACTTACGACACCCAAAACCTTAAGTGAATTCTGAACTACCAATACTGAATAATGAGTCAACACAATTTACTTCTTTAAGAAGTCACCCAAACCGATGTGGTAAACAATTAACTCTAGATCGCTTCTGATAAACAATCAACCATAGCCGATGTGACAAACAGTCAACACAAAATTTCTAGTCAGGTGCCGCGAAACAATCTACCGAAGCCACTGTAGTAAAAAATTAACAGTCAATCGAGGTTGTGGAGCAAGATACTCTTCGGAGTATCCAAGAAACACTGACTGATTTTTGAATCATATGTCGCGGAATTTATAAAAAATATATCAACTATTCTATGGAGTGAGATTGAAAAATTCTTAACACACGTTTTTCATTAAAACTTTAAACCAAAGTATTTTATTTTTGTTGATTAAGTTACCATTGTAAAATACGTCAGTTTATCAAATGAATATATTGTTAATCTGATTGAAATGAGTGCCCAGAAAAATGTATGTACCAAAAATTATTAAACATTTTCAACAAAACCCAAATTGGTCCTATAAAAAATTGTCCAAGCATTCAAAGGACTGACGTAAAACTTTTTCCAATATAATTAAACAGTACCGGGAGAACCAAGCCGTTGATGGAGAAAAAAATAGAAAGTATTTACAAAAGAGCTGTCAACATATCCGGTAGGAAAGCAGTCTGTGTTCGGACGATTTGGTATGAAAATTTAAAGACACTGAAGGTTTAAAAGTTCCTGACAGGAACGCTGATAAAAATTTAGAGACCAAAAAGAGAGTACGGAAATGGAAGTCAAAATTTCTGAATAAAATATTCTTACTGCATGTAAAAGACGAAACGTATGGTTTGGCAGATCTTTTGCAACTTTCTGGTCAAAAATTTTATGTTGCTGATGCTTGAGGATACGTTTAAGAGAAGGCCTGACTTGGCATTTTGTCACTTTGGTAAATAAACCCTCTAGTGATACAAGAACAATAATATGGTATTTGTACCAAGAGAGGCAAAACTCCAATCTGCCCGGAGCTAATACAAGTGGAGAGATATTGAAATCTAGCTAAAAGAGAATTAAAGAGCGCAGAAAAGTGTGGTAGATTTCAAGCGAAAATGGACAACTTTTCCAAGCAAAGTGACTGAAAACACTAAAGAAACCATAACGAAAGTTTTTTTCGAAAAAGTTTTAAAATTTGAGACAGAAGATTTTTTTATTTTTTTAGGTTAACGGGCTTAATATAAGTGTAATCTCTTTAATATGGCTCAGATTCCCTATTAAATTCTAGAAAGCATTACTGCAATAACCATATAAATATATAAGTACGTTCTAATGTTTCATTCATATGACTTTAGAAATTCGATTCCTTCCACAAATGTGGCATTATTTATTCAATGATAAAAACATGCTGAGCTTTACTTTTTTGTAAGGAAATCTTAACAGGAATGCACAGTCCAAAGTTGGCCAATGAAATTAAATACTTTTTATAATTGACCAAAGCTGTAAAGCTCTCAAAATTATTCTTAAATATAGCAACATATGTAAGGAATTTTCTGGCGAACGGGACAGGGCGATTTTTTTAGTGAAAAATGTCAAATATTTTAAATTTGATGTATACCAATTGAAATTTTGGGTTTTTCCCCATAGAAAAGTGGGAATCTTTTTAATCCCAACAAGATGGTGGATGGTTTCACAAATGCAAAAAACCACCAACCACAAATTTTGGTGTAAATTGAAGGGAAAAGTGATTAGTTTTTCGCCGTTCGAAAGGAAATCTATCACAAGACCCAATCATATTACGAATACTAACAAAACTCCCTCTAAAACCGAATCGTTTATTTGAATATAATTCATATTACAATTAAAAGAAATTTATCGATTTTCTATCAAAATTAATCAGTCTTTCTTTTGCTCCTCTGACATTTTGTTGTTTTCTAAATGAAATTTATGTCGTTTATTATTTAAATGTTTAAAAATTTTATTTCAGTTTTAATTTTATTTAGAATTTTTTATACCCTACACCATCGAAGGTGTTTGGGATATTATGCGTTTGTGCTGATGTTTGTAACATGCAGAAGAAATGGTTTAACACCCACATTTAAGTATACCGTTCGATTCAGAATCTCTTTCTATGTCGATTTAATGATGTCCATCTTTCTGTCTAACCGGCTGGCTGTCCATGTTAACCTTGTGAACAGTCTACAGGTCGCAATTTTTGAAATATCCCTTAACGAAATTAATGAACGACGACTTTTCGTCGTCGTTTATTAATTTTCCTTAACTACCATTTTTAACCGATGATATGGTGTAGGGTATAATATAGTCGGGCTTAACCGTTTATACATTTTTAATTTTTTTATAAAAAACTGAAACTGAAAAAAATGAAAATTTATCAACAACTTAAGCAGTTATTAATCCCTGAGTGTCAACCTTAAAACGACATGAGAAATTATACTTGTGTGACTGAGTGTCTTGAGGTTCTGTTTGTTAACAAAATAAATAAATTAAAAACGCAAAAAATAAATAATAATAATTAATTATAGTATATTATATATTATTTTGTAGTAGAAAAATAAAATTAATAAACAACAAGAAATCATTAAATATGTCGTCTTTGTTTTCTTTAAAAACAAACTTTTATTTTCTTTTTCTTTAAATTGAAAAAACACAAAAAAATGAAAATTTCTCAATCAATTTTAAATAAAATATTAAATCAGTATTTCCCCTTAATGAATGATATTAAAATTTATACACTTTTTCAAATAGTTTACACCTACAGAAATTTATATTCGAGAAGAAACAAACTATTAAATAGACAACTGAAATTCGAAATGTTAAACCCAAAGAACAATGAACATAAATTGTTTTGGACTTGATTATTTAGAATACAAGTAAATAAGAATTAGAATAATAGAAAACAAGTAAAAGTATTTAAATCTGTAGTACCCTACACTACATTCTTGGTTGTAAAAATCTGCTACGAAAATACTATGAACGGCTTTCGTATAATTGGTTTTCCTTATTTATGCTTATGTGTGCAATATGTTAATATGTGCGATATATGAGTTTGAAAGTGATATTTAGAAGGGTTGATATATAGGACCTACGAGAAATAATGAAGTAATCCTCGTATCATTTGGCCCATCGTTTAACAATATAATGAGACTTATTTTTGCTAAATTTGCTTAAAATCGTTTTAAATTTAATATAATTTTTATGGACTAAAAACATTTGTATGGATCCTATATGAAAATTTCATTAAGATATCTTCAAAACTGCGATCTGTACTTTGCGAACAAGGATTACATGGAGATTCAGGCGGACGAATGGATGGACGGACATGCTTAAATCGACTCAGGGAGTAATTCTGAGTCGAATGGTATTTTTTAAAAAATTGTGGTGGGTCTTATTTTTCTGCTCGATACAATCTTCTGCACAAATCCACTAATTATGGTGGTGTAGGGTATAAACATATATAAAAATATAACTTAATTTTGAAAATAAATTAACTAAATATTTTTAAATATCTATATTTGTTATTGTTTAATTGTATGTTGACTACAGAAGAGACGACGCGACGAATGTTTGGAATTTTGCTATACAAAATTGGAATATCGGTTATGACAAATAATTAATTTCTAAGTACTTTTCTCAAACCCCAACTCAGTATCATTCATTGAGATCGAAAAAAATCTTAACTTACGTTTCTGGATTAGAGATTTTACAAATGAATTCAACAAGTAAGAAGTTAAAGTCGTCAAAGCCCGACTATTACAAACTCTACACCACATTGTTGGTTATAATTGGTAGCTATCAAAAATTAACGAACGATCCTCGGGTAAATTTATTTTCTGATTTATATTTAAGAGTGCTGTATACTATTATGGTATATTATTTGTTTAGTGTCTAAGTGAAATAATGGACCCATCATCAGATGACTAAAACAGATACACATGATAAGTTTCATTCAGATACCTCTAGTATTGCGAGTAACATTGTTCATCTATTTAACAACAAATTGTTAAATTGATTAAGAAAATTATGAGTCAACGAAATACTCAAAAGCCGTGGTAGAAATTTTTTTTGCCCATTACAAAATTCTGCACAAACTCACTTAGCCCTATAAAGATTTTGGATACAAAGTAGTTATATATTAGAATTTTCTATGTCGCTTCACCATAAAATTTTCACAAAAAAGAAATAATAAAATTATAATAAAAAATATGGACCTACGAAAAAAATATGGTTTTGTCACTAGAAAATATGATTGTCCTATAACCATATTATGTTTGTAAATGAAGATTTGTCTATGTTGTTAACCATAATATGATAGGTTATGTCTGCTAATGTGTCATCCATGAAATTATGGAATCTTGGAGATGTGAAGGCTGGCAATGACAAAGTAAGTGTTTCATCGATTCAATGTTCTCGTCACATGCCATATATCCATCGGCTGCTCCAACGCGGTTTAATTGTGCCTGACGAGTAAAGTGTTATGTAAAGACAAACTTTTGCCAAATCCATTATACTCAAAGTTTTCCTTTCATCTGGATCTCCTCAAAATATTTTTTGTTCGATCTGGCAACTGTTTTGTTATTCTATTTACTGTGCTAAAAGACTGGATGATTATCTGGACACTTCCATCCTCGGAGTTGATTGGCTGCGTCTTTACATTCTAGGATAGTTTTAAACGTAGTATTCGTAGATTAAATGGTATTCTTTGCCCTCTGTTTATCGGTGATCTATCCATAAAGGGACAACTTTCCATGGTTATCCGTGTTATGGTTCCGTTGATTTAATATTAGCGTGATACGATTTACTACAGCGCGTTTCTCAGATATTATGTCGGATTTTCCGTTACTGTGGATTTCTATTAATATTCTGTGGTTTTCAGAGATATTTTCTCTAAAATAGGGACCTGTAAAGAGTTCCCCAACGGGAGATAGATGAGTGGGCATCGTTCAATCGATTCAGAAAGTGATTTTTAGTTGATCGGTGTGAATAACACCAACTTTTTATGATGTTAAAATCATCAACATAAATGCATAATATCTCAATAAACTATGGTGGTATTAGGGATGTCAAAGCTTCAATTCTTTAACGAAAAACTTCCAAACTACTTCAAAGTGCAATACCTCTGTTCTGGACTCTCTGGAAATTTGTTATAGAAAACAAATATTTCTTTGTCAAATATTCACTGAATCAGTATTAAAAAATAAAATAAATTAAATAAAGTCATACGTACAGTCATACCTTCAATCGTCATTAAATATTAAAAACAAATGTAAATATACACATCCATAATGTATGATCCCATCCATCATTTAATGGTTTAGGCCAAATTGAAAATTAATCCGTCAACGGTAAATGTCGATCATGCTAAATGAATGAGTGAACAAACGAACGAACGACTAAATGAATAAAATGTATGGGCCTGATTAGTTAAGACATATAGAAACCAGCAAAGTGAAAATACAACTGCGGTCAAAATAATAGCACCACTGCTGAAAAAATTAGTGTATTTATTTTATATTAAAAGTATTTTTCCAATAAATTTGACTATATTGACAAAACATCAGATTGGAACCTCTCAAAATAATAGCACAATTTCCATTATACTTGGAAAAAACCATTAACATTTCAAACATTTGTTATAACATTTTGTATGAGAGTGTATAGTTACTTTTGTGGCCTAAACACTGTACTTCAGAAAAGCGTAAACTCATGAGAAAGCACTGTTCTTATGAGCAAACTTATACCGAAATAAGAAATATTACTGGATAACAAAATAATGTGTTTAGAAATGCCATAACCTACAAATTAAAAGACAGAGTCGTGAACGAAAAATAGTGGCGACACTTTTAATGGTTCATTATACATTAAAACAAATAAAGAAGGCGACATTTAAACAATTATTAAATTTATCACTGTATCAAAAGGCTTAGAAAATATATTTTGAAAGCCCTTAGACCATGAAGAGTCCCCCTCTTAACTGCTACGCTTGTCTCAAATAGTTTAATGTTTCCTAAACCCTACTTGGTTTGACATATTAAAAAAGGTAGTAGTATTTTGTGGACCAATGTGTCTTAAATATTTTTTATTTGTAAGGAGGCCTCTTAGAAAGAAATATAAACAAACATTTACAACAAAATCTTTCAATTTTATAAAATGAAATAATGAAATCTCTTTATGAAACGGCCTGTCCAGTTTCCCGATGTTAACCCACTCGATAATTAGTGTATATATGAATTTAAAAAAGAAGTCAGTAATTAAACCGGATCACTACAGAGCAGCCGTAAAGCTCTATAATCCTGGAAAGGTGTCAGAATGTAGTAAATTTAATAGGAAGGCGATATTCGGCATTTATAACCATTAAAGAACCATTAAATCCTTAAAATAAATAGCAAACTCAATTTGATAAAATACTACTAAAAATTAAAACAAAAATTATTTATTTTTGGCTTTTTGTTATATTTGAAACCGGGAAGTGCTATATTTTGACACAAATTTTTATCAATACTTTCTTTCTATATTCGACAATAAATATTGGCTTTGCACTGGCTCTATCCATCCTACGTTCCTTGAGGAAATAGTTGGTACCAAATATGACAACTCTCGCTCTTATAGTTCTTTAGATATTCGATTATTTAAGTTTTTAATCGGCGATACTCCTTCCCCTGGTCTTATCTCTCCTAAGTTTTTTTTAGTAAAACAGTTTTGAGAAAATTATTTGGACTGAATTTGAGAACTCTTACTGTAATATTTTATTAGATATTCGATAATGAATATTTGATTCGTATTGACGGTACCTCTTCCCCTGGCTCTATCAGAATTGTTTATAACCTATTTTACTTTTGGGTATAATGGCATCATTCTGTGAAAATTTCATTAAAATTGGACCAACCGTTTAAGATTCTATACGTTACATACATACATACATACATACATACATACATACATACATACATGCATGCATACGCACATACTTACAAACATACATACATATATCCTATTTTATATATGTAGACATACATCTTTTTGTTCCTTTTTCACTAACTTTTTAACTTAATTTTGGTTTTACTAAACCGTAATATAAGAACAGATTTTAGTTTGTTTGATATATTAAAAAAGACGTATTTATGTGGTGCTATTATTTTGACCGCAGCTATACATCATAACGTATAAAGTTTGTATTTTTATGTTTAAAGACAAAAACCGATAATTCATAATTTATTTTTTATTAAACAAGTGTGACTGCTAAATGCAACAGCAACAGTACAAAAAACAGTATGTTTATATGACCAGATCAATCAAATGTGTCTTAATGTGGCTAAAATAGAAAAATGATCGAAAATATTTCATTTTCGAATCCATAAAAATATGGTTTTAATTGGAAAAATAAAATATTCCGCAAAATTAAATGATATTTAGTAATATTTGATTGATTGCACCGACAAACGAGTAAAAGATTTTTTTTTGAAAAAAATTATGAGTAAAATTCCAAAAAGATTTGCTAGACAAATGGGAGTTTTATGTGGCGTTTACATATGACGCTTCTTTTGAAGAACATTTTTAATGTCCCGCAAGCGGTTTAGATCAAAGTTGACCACTGATTCTAAAGAGATTTACATTAGTTTTTGTAAGTGTTTGCATTCCCTAACGCATTATTACTGCTGGAGTTATTATCTGCTAGTGCTGGAGCTTAAAACACACGGAATATTAATGCGATTTGAAAATTTCTGCCGTTCTGTCCGTTTTGAATCTTAAACGGATCATTAGGGGTTTCTTCGCAAACTGTGGAATTTGATTTTCATTTACCCGATTCGTTAAGAAAACATAAATCAAGATGGGTTTTCCAGCACAAGAGTAACTGAGAACCAGTTAGATTACACTACTATTAGTAACAAATACGTGGATCCTAAGCAATCATTATTCATAAGATGAAGAATTATCGAATAGCATGTCTAAAGATCAACGATTCCTACTGATTTATACTTGATGGTGACTTGATAAATCCTAATCTGAGCTATTTACCAATAGTGGTTTGTAATGGGTGCAGATGAAAATGGAAGACTGTGATCTAACGAAGGATCATCTGCTAATATTGTTATTCGGTCAAATACGATCTACCAAGTAATTTGACAGTCTAGAACTGTGCTCATTATAGTCACTTCTAATATTGTTATATTCGACGTAAATACTAGATCTATTACATGGTCCAAATTCAAAACTAAAGCTAGAAATATTATATGAAAGAAAAAAGGGATCGCTTTACTTATACATGGAAAAACAAATTTAAATCGAAATAATAGTGGTCATGAATGATATGACTTCATATCGCATAGATTAAAAATATTATCAAAAAGTTAAGTGAACCCTTTAGCTTCTTTTAGGAAACAGGTAACTCTTTTCTTTTTGTAAAGTGAAGCATGAATAGGCTTTCATTTTCGTATCCAATTGGAGTAATGCTATTCATTTCACTATTCATTCCAATCAAACTTAATCGATTTATCTATGTCCGTTTCAAACTTTCTCATGAAAAAACAATTTTTCCCGATTTGGCCAAATTGCTTGTCGTTGTCCTAAGCAGCTAAATAGGTTGTATTAGCAAAAATGTTCTAGACCGTTATTTAAGAGAACCTCCAAATTTCGAAGAAGGAATTATTCAAAATTTGTCAAGAGAAGTAATTGAATATAGACAGAATTATACCATAACATATAGATATATTTATGAACTTCATTATCTCACACAAAAAATTTCATACACCCCATCATCAGTGTGTCATATGGACGCATTTTGAATTTGATAAAATCTTTAATATTGACCGGTTTTATTGAAATTCGGTACATAATTTCTCTAACTGTCTGGAATATATGTGATTATTTTGTGTTAATTGATGTTTTCATATAACTCCTTATTATACTTACTTATAATATTCCTTCTATATAAATGATTAAACTTTTAATAGTTTTATATTTCACTTATTTGAAGAATAACTGTCCATATTTGGCTTGAGCTTCTATTTGAGTAACATCGGTCTATATTTTGCTATAGTTCTCATATAACTTTCAATAATATAAGTATTTAATTTGACAATTATCAGGTTATATTCGGATATAACTTCCACGGAATAGAGTTTTAGACTAAAATATTTGAGGAACAATATGAAATTTCACTTTTCAAATGTGTGAATAATTTAAGAAAGCATTCTTACTTCTTTTTTCCAATACCGCATATTATTTGAAACTTTCCTGATGCTTTAAAGTAACACTGAAAATAGTTTAACTCTTATATATAGCATTTTGACCCGATTTAGGATCGGATGAATTAAAATTTATTTTTCATCAAATATTTTCATTTAGTTAACTAATCCGATCGTACCCATGAAAATAGATCGATCGCCACCAATTTCAACAGGTTTATCTTTAGGCGAAAAAATATACATACCAAATTAATTTGTTTCTGTAGAGTGTTCCAAATGTAACATGGATTGTTAGCATTAATATATATTTCGTACACTGAAGCAAATATCGAAAAAAGGTGTTAAAAAGATGGTGTTAACAGATTATAATAAATAGAATTTTTCTTCAAACTGAAGAAATATTTGTTCAAAATATACTCAAAATTTATTCAAAAAAAATGTTTAGTAAAACGTTAAATTTACTAAAACTTCATTTAAAAAACGTTAATATTTGTTTTTTATGGGTTTTTTCTAAGGATTTTTTATAAATAACTACTTAAATGATTATAATTTATTCTTTTTTTGGTTCATTAATAATTGAATTTAAGATATTCGAATAAAATTAAATATAGTCATCGGGAAAATATTTTTTTAATGGGTTTGAAATTATAATTAAAAATTTCTTTTAACATTTTTGATTTTAAATATTTTTATTATACCTACATCGCCATAGGTTATGTGTTAATTATAGTTATTTTTTTGGTTCAGTGTATAAGTAGGTATTATGTAAACTTTTTAATTTTACGAGATCACTCCCTAAGTTCTCATTTATAGTCGGTCTTCTTCAGGGAAACTTCTAATTTAAAATCTATTGGATTTTTTTGGCAGTTTGAAAAATATATAATTAAAAATCCCTTTTAACATTTATTGGATATGATTTTAAATATTTTTATTATACCCTACATCGCCATAGGTGGAGGATTTGGACGAAATATTGTGTTAACACAACTTTTAAGTATCCCTTTTCATTCAGAATTACTTTCGATTAACGATGTCTGTCCGTCTAGCTGTCCATATAAACCTTGTGAACAAATTGCAGGCCACAGTTATAAAGATATATTAATGAAATTGGGCACGTGTCATTATTTTAGGCGATTCTTATTAAAATCGCTGACGATGGCTCCATTATTTCACCTAGTCTCCGTAAAAATTTTCCTCCTGGAACGGGGATTTAAAGTCGCAAAGGTTGATGAAATTTGGCACAAAATAGTTTTATGATATTCCAAGATGTGTCAAATTATGCGAGGATCGGTCAATTACTTCTAACAGGTCCATACAAAGTCCTACCAAATATGACTTAAAAGGGCAAAAATCTCACAGTGGCAAGAATTTTAACGGGCGAAAAATTGTGGTACCAACACTTTTAAGTATAACTTTTCACTCTGGATCACTTTCTGAGTCGATTTAATGATGTCCGTCCGTCTGGCTGAATCTCATATATATGTTGGTATTGTAATAAGAATTGGTGAAATGAAGCAAAAATCTATAATTTGTTTTAGCTCCCATGTAACGCTCGCAGAAAAAAATCCTTTTAGAACGTATATAAGCCCACGCGGATTTTAGTACCAGTATAATATACAGTACTCTTGAGCATAAATTAAAAAATAGGTTTATACGAGGGTGGTTCATTAATTTTTGGTAGCTTCCAATTTGACCCAACAATATGGTGTATTATATAGGGTTT
>PYHX02000158.1:70324465-70446902 GCA_004302925.2 Cochliomyia hominivorax | reverse complement strand
ATACTATAGTCCGTCGTTCATTTAATAAAATGTATTTATGTATGATTTCATAAATATATTTCTTTTTTTTCTCATCTCAACCAAACATTAACCGCAACATGTACAACAGACAAAAATGTCGTACAACACTTTGTTTTTAACCGGCAACAAATTTCTGGTATTAAACGTTTTAAAAATGTTCTCAAATAAAAAGCATCAAATTATGAGATCCACTAAAACTCCTCCAACAAAAATACAAATTATGTTTATTGTTGTTATTATTTTTTGTAGTTGTAGTCACAATTTAACATAAATTAAATACAGTGGATGAAGAAGAGTGACTCAAAACTAAAAACAAAAGCCGTTTTGAAATATGATTATTGAAAAGTTTTGAATACCCTACATCATGGTGCAGTGAAAAGTAAAAGATGTGAACTATGATCTGATTTAAGTATTTAAATTTAATTAAATCTTTACTCGGGTCATTGTATTGTATCTGTCGTCCGCTTGTTTTTTGAAGTGTTACGAAGAATTCATATCATTTAGCTGATTATAATGTTCATTTCGCCTACAATAACCTTTTTCTACACGTTATCATATCTCTCAAATTTTTGACCTCCTCCCTCGCCCAAAATCATGCAACACAAATTATAAGCAACAACAACAAGAATAGAATTTTTGTTGGTGAAAAACAAAAAAAAACTTCAAAAATTATCATCACCCATAATGTTTAATAGAAACAAGTAGGAATGGTAATATTCGGCTATGCCGAATCTTCAAATACCCTGCACCAACAAATACGTGTGAAATAAATACGTTTTGTATCGAACATACACCACCTACACATACACTTACAAACGTATACAATATATGTAAGTTTTTCTTAAATGTAAACACTGGAACCGGTAATGAGTCATAAAATAAGTTATATTTTTGGCTATAAACTTTTTTTCTGCTGAACTGATTTTGATAATATTTGCGATGATATTGAAGTATATCTTACTTGATATTATGGAAATATTTCATTTTTATTTTTCGGTTTATAGTAATTTTTTTTTTCGAAAGTTCTTTGCTTGGAACTTAATTGAGCTTGACAATACAGACGGCCATAACTAAATCGATCCAGATTTTGATTTGAATGCAATAATATTTACATTATGGAGTCTTAGCGTTACACACGAACGACAAAGTAAATGTACCTCTTCAACCACTTGTGGTGGTGTAGGGTATAAAAAGACAAAAGTGTGGACTGTTGGTGAAATTATGATTATGACAAAACATGAATTTTGTGAATGCCATCATCATCATCATCATCATCATCATCATGAAGGGAAAGGGGAGTATTATTTAGTATTTTTTCCATACAAAACCGTTTTAGGGAGTATGAAGGAGGTAGGAGTTTTAGGATATATATGACAAAGAGAATAGAAGAGAATGAGTCACTAAAAATTGTTATAATCGAATTACATGCAAATGAAGAGGGAAATTTAATGAAAATCGCGAATAAAAACCCTAAAATGAAAATGTTGTATGTATAAGTGTGTATTTCTGTGTGATGGTTATTTATCATCATTATCACAGAGGCTATGTAAAGGATACATATATACATAAATACACATACATTATTCAACAAACCATCACTAAAGCAACATTATATATGAAATACAAGGAAATTCTTTTGAATGGTTGAATGTGTCAGTTGTTATAATGTTGCAACAGTGGTTTGCGATTGATAGAATTTACAAAATTGTTAAATTAATAGTATACATTGTTTGAAAACCTTCAACAGAACTTGGATGGTAAATATGAACAAGATTGGATCAATGAAATTTTCTATACCCGTTTCTTATCTCCTTTTTAAGCGTATAAAGTTTTCACTAAAAATATATTTTATGAGTATTCACCAGCCATTTTTATTTCACTATTGTATCAGGATTATTTTTATAGAGCGGTTCTTAGGCATCCGCTCGCAGGTCGGGGAACTACAACGTATTTGTTTGGAAGCATACGTCGAATAGTCATTGCAACTCTTTTAATTATCAGACGTTGTACTGTGGCCTTAAAACTCCCACAGCTATAAATCTACACTAATTTTCTATAAGTATGCTAAATTTCATGGAAATGCAACCAGCCGATTAAAAGTAACAAAGTTAATTCCAAGCACATTGACTAGGCTTCATTGTGCGTTGCAGCAGTCTGAGAATGCTGAGAGATATTACCATTCCGGAATTTGTTTACAAGTTATGAATCTTTTTTATGAGTTCCAAATCTCAATAATTCACTTGTATGTTCTTTTAGTCCCATCCATGCCACGTTACCATATTTTTTTATTTTGAAGGTCATAGTTTTTTAGAACATACATCATATTGTAAATTATTCCGGTTTCTGAGAACAGTCACAATCACCTATCTGATCTCACATATACCCCAAGTTTATCCGATCGGATTAGATACTAGTTTTACAATCGCAATCAAGGTAGACAAAATTTTAATAATAAATTCCGAATTATTCAGATGACATGAGAGAATCAGTATTAGTCTAGACATGGTGGTAAATGACCGAATTTTAACACAAACGCATATATATCTCATAAGATCATGATGGCCCAGTGCTCCCCTGACATTAGTTCTTAGTGCTACATCTATATATGTGTATATATTTTACCGTTGTTCCCATAAGGTGCATAAGGCATCAATAAAATTTTTAAATAAATCTAAATTCTACACTAACGCATTCACTTCTCACCAGCCTTTTCCTTGCGTATTTTAATATATGGCAATAATAGTATTGTTTGTAGGTCTGCCTTCTAAGCACGACCTTAAAGCAGCGTTATTACCACCTGTATATTCCATTCGCTAGTTCTTGTTGGCCAGTTCTTTTCCAGAGGGTGGTATGGTTCCCAATATATTTTTAAACGCCTCGGTTGGTAACATTCGAAGTTTCGCAATCTCACACATTTGAACGATGGTCTTAAACTGACAAATGCCCTGTATTGTAGATGAAACATATCTCAATACATTATTTAGTGTATTTGTAGTCATTTTCGACAAGACTCTAGTGAAAGAGATGAGTGAAGCAGCAAAATTGCATTGAATAAATGCTTCTTCTACCAATAGTGTACTTGTGAATTTAGCAGAATTTGTAACCTAACATCGCGAGTCAGGAAATCTTTGCATTGGTCACCACTGGTCCATAGTATATTAGTGTGAAGCCGGGCTTTGGCACAGGAATTAAATGATCTTTTCTTTCAATATCTATATCATATAAGACAAACTCGAAAAAATGAAAACAATCTCTTTGTGTTACCGAACAAGAGTTCCGATGTCCGTCCCGGTTTAACGGTGAAGCGCATTTCTTAACTTCTCTATATGAAACTTGTTTGGACCATACATTTCCTTGAAAGTGATTAAAGTTATTGCTTATAATACATTCAATGGAATTGCTAAAGTGCTAATTTCGCTCTCGAATACAGATAAAATTCTCGTCATCGTACAATAACAGAGGTTTTACCGCTGTAAAAGAAGTGAGGACGTACTATTAGAAAATAGTTCATGTAATTTCTTTATGAACACACTTCGCTCATGCTGCCATCTAAAATGATCGTGAATAATCAAGATGATCACGAAATTATCATGAGAAACTTACAGTTCTGCTTCCTCACAGCTTTTTATTTAAACTGTATCACTCCTTAATAATACTCTTATGACAGTTCTACTGATGATATGAAATATGGATTTTAATTGCGTATTATGTAACTATATTGGAAGATTTTTGAGGATAAGCATACTCCAACAATAAAGTAGTATCCTGGAAGCGTCAGAGATTAATGTGGGAGTATTTCTAAATTACCTCATTAGTTAGTTAACATAATGGAATTCAAAGAAATGTGAGTAATAGTTTAAGACATTCTAAAGTGGTGACTTCCACTAAGAAAACAAGGGGAGACAAAAAAGTTTTAGACACTTCCCTTGGGAGTCACTCTAAAAGCCACATTTAAAGCATTTGGTTAAATTTAAACCCACAAAAATTGGTCCCATTGAAAAACTTTAAATGTTGAGTTGCCTGATCTTTGCAGTTCCAACTGAACGATATACTAGACATTTCACCTCGAAATTGTTTTGAAGCATCTTGTAACTTTTTTAGAGTTGAATGCAGTAATTTTCTTCTTCCAGATTGATTGAACAATTTTAGAGGTTCAATATTCGCAATCCTTTTTAGAATTTCAGATATAATAGTACTGTTTGTTTATTTATTTCCAATCCACAGTACTTCATGAATATGATTTTCATTGCTGCATTCCAGCAACTTTTCCCAATTTTTTTCTCCCTGATTATGTTTTGTGGATGGGTTGTATGTGTATATCTGTAGAGAAGTATTGGCTGATTTTGTTGTTCGTATATATATATATCTATGTTTGTCCACCAACCGATGAACATCAACTATACAAATTATAAAATAAAATATATTTTATAAATGCGCCCACAGAGCCAACGGGAAAAAAATGCGAACAACAACCATCAACATTTGCAGCAGCACTAGCAACATCATCATCATAATCATCAACATCAAATAAATGTGTTCAAATAAGCAACTGCAATTGCAACTACAACTACAACAAGAAATATTATATATTTTAAAACTTAAGCCACCCTCTATAATAATTTTGAATACTGCAAACCCCTCGTTGTCCCTTTTATCAACAAACGAAAACTATAACTTTATTAACCACAAAATGCCAAACAAAATTATAGGCGTCAACCAATTTAAGCTCTACGGATCAACATAGAAAAACCATCCAAAAATATGATTACGAAAAGTGAAAAAATAAGCGAAACGAGAAAAAATTATGTTCGAAACTTGGCCGCGTAAATTATGCGCAGAGATTTTTGTTTTGAAAAATAATGATACCAATTGATTTTATTTGTTGTTGTTATTGAGGATGATGTTGTTCGTTGGTTGTTTGTGTTTTTAAATGATTTTAATAGTTTTTGTTGTTTTTTTGTCGTTGTTGGTGTTATCATATTGTTTAGTTTTTAGTGATTATTATTTTTGTTAAGCGAAAAATCCACAAAAAAACTTTAAATTATTTGCTTTTATGGTTTAGAGTTCTGTGGGGATTTTAGTCGTGTGTAGTTTCAATAATTTGTGACCGAATTTCTGTCAATTTCACAAAATTATCTATTTAATTTATGGCAAATTTTTATATTTCTATTTTGAAGGTAAAAAAATTGAAAGAGAAGTGAGAAATAAATTTGCAATAATTCAATGTTTCTGCGGGACCTTGTAATACGAAGTCTACCAAACTCTGAAGCTCCTGTATTTTGTTGGGTTCTTAGTAGTAGTTTTTTTCAGTTTACCATACTCAGAAGCTCCCACATTCTATTAGATCTGAAGTATTTACATTTCTTACCTTACAAATTTAGAACTTTAAAGCTTCTTTTGGATTGTCATCGCATTTACCTTAAGTGAATTCTGAACTACCAATACTGAATAATGAGTCAACACGAATTTACTTCTTTAAAAAGTCAACCAATCCGTGGTAAACAATTAACTCTAGATCGCTTCTGATAAACAATCAACCATAGCCGATGTGACAAACAGCCAACACAAAATTTCTATAATAACAGTCCGGTGCCGCGAAACAATCTACCGAAGCCGCTGTAGTAAACAATTAACAGTCAGTCGAGGTTGTGGAGCAAGATACTCTTCGGAGTATCCAAGAAACACTGACTGATTTTTGAATTATATGTCGCGGAATTTATAAAAAATATATCAACTATTCTATGGAGTGAGATTGAGAAATTCTTAACACACGTTTTTCATTAAAACTTTTAACCAAAGTAATATTTGATTTTTGTTGATCAAACTGACATTTTTATCATTGTAAAATATGTCAGTTTGTCAAATGAATATGTTGTTAATCTGATTGAAATGAGTGCCAGAAAAATGTATGTACCAAAAATTATTAAACATTTTCAACAAAACCCAAATTGGTCCTATAAAAAATTGTCCAAGCATTCAAAGACATTTTCCAATATAATTAAACAGTACCGGGAGAACCTTGCCGTTGATAGAGAAAAAATAGTATTTACAAAAGAGCAGTCAACACATCCGGTAGGAAAGCAGTCCGGTTAGCTCAGTTCTCGGACAATTTGGTACGAAAGTTAAAGACAATGAAGGTTTAAAAGTTCTTGACAGGAACGCTGATAAAAATTTAGAGACCAAAAAGAGAGTACGGAAATGGAAGTCAAAATTTCTGAATAAAACATTCTTACTGCATGTAAATGACGAAACGTATGTTTTGGCAGATCTTTTGCAACTTTCTGGTCAAAAATTTTATGTTGCTGATGCTTGAGGATATGTTCAAAAAAGGCCTGACTTGACAGTATGTCACTATGGTAAATAAACCCTTTAGTGATACAAGAACAATAATATGGTATTTGTACCAAGAGAGGCAAAACCTCCAATCTGCCCGGAGCTAATACAAGTGGAGAGTTATTGAAATCTAGCTAAAAGAGAATTGAAGAGCGCAGAAAGTGTGGTAGATTTCAAGCGAAAATGGACAACTTTTCCAAGCAAAGTGACTGAAAACACTAAAGAAACTTTAACGAAAGTTTTTTTCGAAAAAGTTTTAAAATTTAAGACAGAAGATTTTTTTTAATTTTTTTTGGTTAACGGGCTTAATATAAGTGTAATCTTTTTAATATGTCCCAGATTCCCTATTAAATTCTAGAAAGCATTATTGCAATAACCATATAAATATATAAGTACGTTCAAATTTTTCATTCATATGACTTTGGAAATTCGATTCTTTCCACAAATGTGGCATTAATTATTCAATGATAAAAACATGCTGAGCTTTACTTTTTTGTAAGGAAATCTTAACAGGAATGCACAGTCCAAAGTTGGCCAATAAAATTAAATAGTTTTTATAATTGACCAAAGCTGTAAAGCTCTTAAAATTTTTCTTAAATATAGCAACATATGTAAGGAATTTTCTGGCGAACTTGACAGGAATTTGCTATATACCGGTTGAAATTTTGGGTCTTTCCTCATAGAAAAGTGGGAATCGTTTTAATCCCAACAAGATGGTGGATGGTTTCACAAACGCAAAAAACCACCAACCACCAATTTTGGTGTAAATCAAAGGGAAAAGTGATTAGTTTTTCACTGTAACTGAAATCAATTATCCATTGAAAAAAGATTTAAATGTTCGCAAGGAAATCTATCACAAGACCCAATCATATTACGAATACTAACAAAACTCCCTCTAAAACCGAATCGTTTGTTTGAATATAATTCGTATTACAATTAAAAGAAATTTATCGATTTTCTATCAAAATTAATCAGTCTTTCTTTTGCTTCTCTGACATTTTGTTGTTTTCTAAATGAAATTTATGTCGTTAACTATTTAAATGTTTAAAAATTTTATTTCAGTTTTAATTTTATTTAGTATTTTTTATACCCTACACCATCGAAGGTGTTTGGGATATTATGCGTTTGTGCTGATGTTTGTAACATGCAGAAAAAATGGTTTAACACCCACATTTAAGTATACCGTTCGATTCAGAATCACTTTCTATGTCGATTTAACGATTTCCATCTTTCTGTCTATCCGGCTGGCTGTCCATGTAAACCTTGTGAACAGTCTACAGGTCGCAATTTTTGAAATATCCCTTAACGAAATTAATGAACGACGACTTTTCGTCGTCGTTTATTAATTTTCCTTAACTACCATTTTTAACCGATGATATGGTGTAGGGTATAATATAGTCGGGCTTAACCGTTTATACATTTTTAATTTTTTTATAAAAAACTGAAACTGAAAAAAATGAAAATTTATCAACAACTTAAGCAGTTATTAATCCCTGAGTGTCAACCTTAAAACGACATGAGAAATTATACTTGTGTGACTGAGTGTCTTGAGGTTCTGTTTGTTAACAAAATAAATAAATTAAAAACGCAAAAAATAAATAATAATAATTAATTATAGTATATTATATATTATTTTGTAGTAGAAAAATAAAATTAATAAACAACAAGAAATCATTAAATATGTCGTCTTTGTTTTCTTTAAAAACAAACTTTTATTTTCTTTTTCTTTAAATTGAAAAAACACAAAAAAATGAAAATTTCTCAATCAATTTTAAATAAAATATTAAATCAGTATTTCCCCTTAATGAATGATATTAAAATTTATACACTTTTTCAAATAGTTTACACCTACAGAAATTTATATTCGAGAAGAAACAAACTATTAAATAGACAACTGAAATTCGAAATGTTAAACCCAAAGAACAATGAACATAAATTGTTTTGGACTTGATTATTTAGAATACAAGTAAATAAGAATTAGAATAATAGAAAACAAGTAAAAGTATTTAAATCTGTAGTACCCTACACTACATTCTTGGTTGTAAAAATCTGCTACGAAAATACTATGAACGGCTTTCGTATAATTGGTTTTCCTTATTTATGCTTATGTGTGCAATATGTTAATATGTGCGATATATGAGTTTGAAAGTGATATTTAGAAGGGTTGATATATAGGACCTACGAGAAATAATGAAGTAATCCTCGTATCATTTGGCCCATCGTTTAACAATATAATGAGACTTATTTTTGCTAAATTTGCTTAAAATCGTTTTAAATTTAATATAATTTTTATGGACTAAAAACATTTGTATGGATCCTATATGAAAATTTCATTAAGATATCTTCAAAACTGCGATCTGTACTTTGCGAACAAGGATTACATGGAGATTCAGGCGGACGAATGGATGGACGGACATGCTTAAATCGACTCAGGGAGTAATTCTGAGTCGAATGGTATTTTTTAAAAAATTGTGGTGGGTCTTATTTTTCTGCTCGATACAATCTTCTGCACAAATCCACTAATTATGGTGGTGTAGGGTATAAACATATATAAAAATATAACTTAATTTTGAAAATAAATTAACTAAATATTTTTAAATATCTATATTTGTTATTGTTTAATTGTATGTTGACTACAGAAGAGACGACGCGACGAATGTTTGGAATTTTGCTATACAAAATTGGAATATCGGTTATGACAAATAATTAATTTCTAAGTACTTTTCTCAAACCCCAACTCAGTATCATTCATTGAGATCGAAAAAAATCTTAACTTACGTTTCTGGATTAGAGATTTTACAAATGAATTCAACAAGTAAGAAGTTAAAGTCGTCAAAGCCCGACTATTACAAACTCTACACCACATTGTTGGTTATAATTGGTAGCTATCAAAAATTAACGAACGATCCTCGGGTAAATTTATTTTCTGATTTATATTTAAGAGTGCTGTATACTATTATGGTATATTATTTGTTTAGTGTCTAAGTGAAATAATGGACCCATCATCAGATGACTAAAACAGATACACATGATAAGTTTCATTCAGATACCTCTAGTATTGCGAGTAACATTGTTCATCTATTTAACAACAAATTGTTAAATTGATTAAGAAAATTATGAGTCAACGAAATACTCAAAAGCCGTGGTAGAAATTTTTTTTGCCCATTACAAAATTCTGCACAAACTCACTTAGCCCTATAAAGATTTTGGATACAAAGTAGTTATATATTAGGATTTTCTATGTCGCTTCACCATAAAATTTTCACAAAAAAGAAATAATAAAATTATAATAAAAAATATGGACCTACCAAAAAAATATGGTTTTGTCACTAGAAAATATGATTGTCCTATAACCATATTATGTTTGTAAATGAAGATTTGTCTATGTTGTTAACCATAATATGATAGGTTATGTCTGCTAATGTGTCATCCATGAAATTATGGAATCTTGGAGATGTGAAGGCTGGCAATGACAAAGTAAGTGTTTCATCGATTCAATGTTCTCGTCACATGCCATATATCCATCGGCTGCTCCAACGCGGTTTAATTGTGCCTGACGAGTAAAGTGTTATGTAAAGACAAACTTTTGCCAAATCCATTATACTCAAAGTTTTCCTTTCATCTGGATCTCCTCAAAATATTTTTTGTTCGATCTGGCAACTGTTTTGTTATTCTATTTACTGTGCTAAAAGACTGGATGATTATCTGGACACTTCCATCCTCGGAGTTGATTGGCTGCGTCTTTACATTCTAGGATAGTTTTAAACGTAGTATTCGTAGATTAAATGGTATTCTTTGCCCTCTGTTTATCGGTGATCTATCCATAAAGGGACAACTTTCCATGGTTATCCGTGTTATGGTTCCGTTGATTTAATATTAGCGTGATACGATTTACTACAGCGCGTTTCTCAGATATTATGTCGGATTTTCCGTTACTGTGGATTTCTATTAATATTCTGTGGTTTTCAGAGATATTTTCTCTAAAATAGGGACCTGTAAAGAGTTCCCCAACGGGAGATAGATGAGTGGGCATCGTTCAATCGATTCAGAAAGTGATTTTTAGTTGATCGGTGTGAATAACACCAACTTTTTATGATGTTAAAATCATCAACATAAATGCATAATATCTCAATAAACTATGGTGGTATTAGGGATGTCAAAGCTTCAATTCTTTAACGAAAAACTTCCAAACTACTTCAAAGTGCAATACCTCTGTTCTGGACTCTCTGGAAATTTGTTATAGAAAACAAATATTTCTTTGTCAAATATTCACTGAATCAGTATTAAAAAATAAAATAAATTAAATAAAGTCATACGTACAGTCATACCTTCAATCGTCATTAAATATTAAAAACAAATGTAAATATACACATCCATAATGTATGATCCCATCCATCATTTAATGGTTTAGGCCAAATTGAAAATTAATCCGTCAACGGTAAATGTCGATCATGCTAAATGAATGAGTGAACAAACGAACGAACGACTAAATGAATAAAATGTATGGGCCTGATTAGTTAAGACATATAGAAACCAGCAAAGTGAAAATACAACTGCGGTCAAAATAATAGCACCACTGCTGAAAAAATTAGTGTATTTATTTTATATTAAAAGTATTTTTCCAATAAATTTGACTATATTGACAAAACATCAGATTGGAACCTCTCAAAATAATAGCACAATTTCCATTATACTTGGAAAAAACCATTAACATTTCAAACATTTGTTATAACATTTTGTATGAGAGTGTATAGTTACTTTTGTGGCCTAAACACTGTACTTCAGAAAAGCGTAAACTCATGAGAAAGCACTGTTCTTATGAGCAAACTTATACCGAAATAAGAAATATTACTGGATAACAAAATAATGTGTTTAGAAATGCCATAACCTACAAATTAAAAGACAGAGTCGTGAACGAAAAATAGTGGCGACACTTTTAATGGTTCATTATACATTAAAACAAATAAAGAAGGCGACATTTAAACAATTATTAAATTTATCACTGTATCAAAAGGCTTAGAAAATATATTTTGAAAGCCCTTAGACCATGAAGAGTCCCCCTCTTAACTGCTACGCTTGTCTCAAATAGTTTAATGTTTCCTAAACCCTACTTGGTTTGACATATTAAAAAAAGGTAGTAGTATTTTGTGGACCAATGTGTCTTAAATATTTTTTATTTGTAAGGAGGCCTCTTAGAAAGAAATATAAACAAACATTTACAACAAAATCTTTCAATTTTATAAAAATGAAATAATGAAATCTCTTTATGAAACGGCCTGTCCAGTTTCCCGATGTTAACCCACTCGATAATTAGTGTATATATGAATTTAAAAAAGAAGTCAGTAATTAAACCGGATCACTACAGAGCAGCCGTAAAGCTCTATAATCCTGGAAAGGTGTCAGAATGTAGTAAATTTAATAGGAAGGCGATATTCGGCATTTATAACCATTAAAGAACCATTAAATCCTTAAAATAAATAGCAAACTCAATTTGATAAAATACTACTAAAAATTAAAACAAAAATTATTTATTTTTGGCTTTTTGTTATATTTGAAACCGGGAAGTGCTATATTTTGACACAAATTTTTATCAATACTTTCTTTCTATATTCGACAATAAATATTGGCTTTGCACTGGCTCTATCCATCCTACGTTCCTTGAGGAAATAGTTGGTACCAAATATGACAACTCTCGCTCTTATAGTTCTTTAGATATTCGATTATTTAAGTTTTTAATCGGCGATACTCCTTCCCCTGGTCTTATCTCTCCTAAGTTTTTTTAGTAAAACAGTTTTGAGAAAATTATTTGGACTGAATTTGAGAACTCTTACTGTAATATTTTATTAGATATTCGATAATGAATATTTGATTCGTATTGACGGTACCTCTTCCCCTGGCTCTATCAGAATTGTTTATAACCTATTTTACTTTTGGGTATAATGGCATCATTCTGTGAAAATTTCATTAAAATTGGACCAACCGTTTAAGATTCTATACGTTACATACATACATACATACATACATACATACATACATACATGCATGCATACGCACATACTTACAAACATACATACATATATCCTATTTTATATATGTAGACATACATCTTTTTGTTCCTTTTTCACTAACTTTTTAACTTAATTTTGGTTTTACTAAACCGTAATATAAGAACAGATTTTAGTTTGTTTGATATATTAAAAAAGACGTATTTATGTGGTGCTATTATTTTGACCGCAGCTATACATCATAACGTATAAAGTTTGTATTTTTATGTTTAAAGACAAAAACCGATAATTCATAATTTATTTTTTATTAAACAAGTGTGACTGCTAAATGCAGCAGCAACAGTACAAAAAACAGTATGTTTATATGACCAGATCAATCAAATGTGTCTTAATGTGGCTAAAATAGAAAAATGATCGAAAATATTTCATTTTCGAATCCATAAAAATATGGTTTTAATTGGAAAAATAAAATATTCCGCAAAATTAAATGATATTTAGTAATATTTGATTGATAGCACCGACAAACGAGTAAAAGATTTTTTTTGAAAAAAATTATGAGTAAAATTCCAAAAAGATTTGCTAGACAAATGGGAGTTTTATGTGGCGTTTAAATATGACGCTTCTTTTGAAGAACATTTTTAATGTCCGGCAAGCGGTTTAGATCAAAGTTGACCACTGATTCTAAAGAGATTTACATTACTTTTTGTAAGTGTTTGCATTCCCTAACGCATTATTACTGCTGGAGTTATTATCTGCTAGTGCTGGAGCTTACAACACACGTTTTCCAGCACAAGAGTAACTGAGAACCAGTTAGATTATACTACTATAAGTAACAAATACGTGGATCCTAAGCAACCATTATTCATAAGATGAAGACTTATCGAATAGCATGTCTAAAGATCAACGATTCCTACTCATTTATACTTGATGACGACTTGATAAATCCCAATCTGAGCTATTTACCAATAGTGGTTTGTAATGGGTGCAGATGAAAATGGAAGACTGTGATCTAACGAAGGATCATCTGCTAATATTGTTATTCGGTCAAATACGATCTACCAAGTAATTTGACAGTCTAGAACTGTGCTCATTATAAGTCACTTTAATATTGTTATATTCGACGTAAATACTACATCTATTACATGGTCCAAATTCAAAACTAAAGCTAGAAATATTATATGAAAGAAAAAAGAGATCGCTTTACTTATACATGGAAAAACAAATTTAAATCGAAATAAATAGTGGTCATGAATGATATGACTTCATATCGCATAGATTAAAAATATTATCAAAAAGTTAAGTGAACCCTTTAGCTTCTTTTAGGAAACAGGTAACTCTTTTTCTTTTTGTAAAGTGAAGCATGAATAGGCTTTCATTTTCGTATCCAATTGGTAGCTAATACTATTCATTTCCAGATCAAAAACTTAATCGATTTATCTATGTCCGTTTCAAACTTTCTCATGAAAAAACAATTTTTCGATTTGGCCAAATTGCTTGTCGTTGTCCTAAGCAGCTAAATAGGTGTATTAGCAAAAATGTTCTAGACCGTTATTTAAGAGAACCTCAAAATTTCGAAGAAGAATTAATTCAAAATTTGTCAACGAGAAGTAATTGAATATAGACAGAATTATACCATAACATATAGATATATTTATGAACTTCATTATCTCACACAAAAAAATTTCATACACCCCATCATCAGTGTGTCATATGGGACGCATTTTGAATTTGATAAAATCTTTAATATTGACCGGTTTTATTGAAATTCGGTACAATAATTTCTCTAACTGTCTGGAATATATGTGATTATTTTGTGTATATTGATGTTTTCATATAACTCCCATATTATACCCTTACTTATATCCTTCTATATAAATGATTAAACTTTTAATAGTTTTATATTTCACTTATTTGAAGAATAACTGTCCATATTTGGCTTTAGCTTCTATTTGAGTAACACGGTCTATATTTTGCTATTGTTCTCATGTAACTATCATTAATATAAGTATTTAATTTGACAATTATCAGGTTATATTCGGATATAACTTCCACGGAATAGAGTTTTAGACTAAAATATTTGAGGAACAATATGAAATTTCACTTTTCAAATGTGTGAATAATTTAAGAAAGCATTCTTACTTCTTTCTTTACCAATATCCGCATATTTATTTGAAACTTTCCTGATGCTTTAAAGTAACACTGAAAATAGTTTAACTCTTTATATATAGCATTTTGACCGATTTAGGATCGGATGAATTAAAATTTATTTTTCATCAAATATTTTCATTTAGTTAACTAATCCGATCGTACCCATGAAAATAGATCGATCGCCACCAATTTCAACAGGTTTATCTTTAGGCGAAAAAATATACATACCAAATTAAATTTGTTTCCTGTAGAGTGTTCACAATGTAACATGGATTGTTAGCATTAGTCTCATCTTTATATTTCGTACACTGAAGCAAAATTTAACGAAAAAAGGTGTTAAATAAACAGAATTTTTCTTTAAACTGAAGAAAAATATAACTGATCATAAGTAAAATATCACACAAGTTTATTCAATTATACATACTAAAATGAAGTTAATTTGAATAAAATTTTTGTTAATTTAACTATTTTTTCGTCAATTAATTTTGTATATTTTATTTGTCATATTAAATGAAACAGAATATAAAAATTTAAGGTGGAAAATATTTTATAGAACATTCTAATTAATATGATTGAAATTTAAGGAATATTTTGCATAAAAAAATGGATCAGCTGATCAACATACATGTAAATATATGTTTTGAATGGGGTGTACTGCTTCATCTAGTCCTATCGGTTTTTTCAATTAAATATTTTCTACTTAATATTTTATGTGTTAATTATAGTTATTTTTTTGGTTCAGTGTATAAGTAGGTATTATGTAAACTTTTTTAATTTTACGAGATCACTCCCTAAGTTCTCATTTATAGTCGGTCTTCTTCAGGGAAACTTCTAATTTAAAAATCTATTGGATTTTTTTGGCAGTTTGAAAAATATATAATTAAAAATCCTTTTAACATTTATTGGATATGATTTAAATATTTTTATTATACCCTACATCGCCATAGGTGGAGGATTTGGACGAAATATTGTGTTAACACAACTTTTAAGTATCCCTTTCATTCAGAATTACTTCCGATTAACGATGTCTGTCCGTCTAGCTGTCCATATAAACCTTGTGAACAAATTGCAGGCCACAGTTATAAAGATATATTAATGAAATTGGGCACGTGTCATTATTTTAGGCGATTCTTATTAAAATCGCTGACGATGGCTCCATTATTTCACCTAGTCTCCGTAAAAATTTTCCTCCTGGAACGGGGATTTAAAGTCGCAAAGGTTGATGAAATTTGGCACAAAATAGTTTTATGATATTCCAAGATGTGTCAAATTATGCGAGGATCGGTCAATTACTTCTAACAGGTCCATACAAAGTCCTACCAAATATGACTTAAAAGGGCAAAAATCTCACAGTGGCAAGAATTTTAACGGGCGAAAAATTGTGGTACCAACACTTTTAAGTATAACTTTTCACTCTGGATCACTTTCTGAGTCGATTTAATGATGTCCGTCCGTCTGGCTGAATCTCATATATATGTTGGTATTGTAATAAGAATTGGTGAAATGAAGCAAAAATCTATAATTTGTTTTAGCTCCCATGTAACGCTCGCAGAAAAAAATCCTTTTAGAACGTATTAAGCCCACGCGGATTTAGTACCAGTATAATATACAGTACTCTTGAGCATAAATTAAAAATAGGTTTATACGAGGGTGGTTCATTAATTTTTGGTAGCTTCCAATTTGAACCAACAATATGGTGTATTATATAGGGTTTTAAATAGTAAGTCTTGACCGACTATAACATCTTACTTGTTAAATTATTAATATAATTTTGTTAAAATTTTATTTTTTATTTTTTAATTTAATTTGTGTTTGTTGTTGCTCTGTTTTTGTTAACTTATTTTATTGCTCGTAAATAATGTGTTAATAAATTTGGTATTTCTCTTGTTGTTTTTATTAATTTTCAAAAAAGAAAAAAACAAAACCAAAAAACAAGTGATAAAATTCAAAACTCATTCCAAATTCTTTTTTTATGGCACCTCGTTCTCTAGTCATATAGACGGCCAGTTAGCCCAACCAGCCACCAGTCAAACATTCAGCCAATTCATCCAGCTATTTAGTAATTTAGTATTTCCAACATCTCTGGAGTATTAATTTGAATGTGATTTTATTTGTTTATTTTGTTGTTTTTTAGCCATGCAACCATGTTATCAATTCATTTGTCTATGCGTCTCTCTGTCTGTCTGTCGCTTGGTCGCTCTTTTTTTGTTTTTGTTATTGTTTTGGTTTTATGGTCCATCATGTTTTTGTGGCATGGTAAATGGTTTTTCAAAGCCGTGAAAATATTTTATTGGTATTTTTTCTTTTAATAAATTTTCATATGAAATGTTTGTTGCATTAATGATGCTGCTCATGAATATGTCATATGATAATAAATGGTTCCAGAGTGTGGAGATTTTTATAGAGGAAGCCGTCTTTTCAACAACTTTAAGATAAATTATGTATTTTGATAGCGATAGAAATATCTAGCTTTTAAGGTAGCAAAATATTTATTTTAAATTTCTATATAAGTAGTTTTCCTTTTATCATCTCTTTAAAGGAAATCTGGTCTAAATTCGTGTAATTTCATGAAAACAGAAATAAAATGATGGCAGTTACAAACCGAGACTTAAATAAACTTATACTTAAATACCGAGACTTCAATGACTTAGCAAAGACTCAAGATTATAAAAGCAAATCTTGTTATTTGATTAGTCAATTACACAGTAAAATTCAGAGTTCTACAATTTTTCTATGCTGATTTTTTCCTAAGGAAAACAGTTCAAAATGGTTTCTTTGGATAACAAAGGTAGAAATGCTTCAAGCCAGTCTTTTCCTTCTTATAAAACTTCTTTGGGACACGACAATTGGATACGTAACACACTTGGCTAAAGATACTTTTCCCAAGAAACAATTATCGGATACAGCTGAGCTGTTAAACAACAACGAAAATTCATCTTGTAAATATTATACAGTTCCTACAAGCAGCATAGCGCCTCCTTATTGTTTTGCTTTGTTTAAGTTTGTGTAATCATTTTTGGAAATTTAATTCCAGCTTAGTAGTTAATTGAATAAGTTTGTGACTTTGGAACTATTTTGGAGGCATTTTCCAATTCGTATTTCTAAAGGGCCTTTGGGTCGGGAGGTGGATCTCCAAAGTTGGTCACTTCAAGTACGACAAATATTTCACAAATCGTCAAAATTTTATTTGTGATTATGATGAAACTATATGGTTGCACGAAGAGGTTATGTTATTTAGAAATATAAATTTAGAAAAAAAATTTTGTTTTATTTTTTCTCTTTTTTTCAAAACTACTTGTTCACTTTAAAATCAACTATTTCTCTCTGGACCATTATATTATTTTCTTATTTCTGAAAGAAATTTCGAGGACATTAGATGGAGTAATTTCGCCAAAAAGCCTTATTGCAATTTCATTAATTTTTATATATTTTTCTTTAGCTTTTTTTCGAAAAAATGTAAAAGTTATAATTGTCAGAGTATCTCGATTATATAGCTAAATTTATTAGCGATTTACTCAAGAAATTTGTAATAGGCCAAACGTCTATTATGGCAGGGTAAGCAATTTAATGGAAAAAGTGATTTTTTTAAACAAGTTTATTTTCCTAAAATATTTTTTTACTATCATTTACCTTTAGACTACTAGAATCCTATTTTAATTGACCGAGCTGGTGTTCCACATGGAAATGTGCTAAGACCTTTTAAATTTAATAAATATCTTTTCTCCATTTATTTCAATAATAATATTATACCACCTTCAGACTATGTAACATAACTTGGATTCATTTGAACAGAGTTCTTACACGACGTAGTCGCTTTAAGAGACCTCAAGACTTCATACGAAATTGAAAGTATTTAGTCTTCACTGTTAAATAAATTAAATATTAGAACTTGGCCGTGATAATTCGGTATAATTTAGTACTCATAGTAATGTAGATGTGTGGCATTTAATTATGCAGATATCGACTTTATACAGAAGATTGAAGAAATTGAAAAGATTTAAAGGTGCAGGAACAAGTACATTAATAGAGATCTGCAAATGCACAGTGATTCAAAAATTTTAGAAATTGACCACAAGTATTTGTGAAGACCTCTAGATTATCTGAACCCACTCTAGGCTCCAGACTTTGCAGATCAGTTTAGGCAAAATTTAAATATGAAATTTATCATTTGCTTTATATGACTAAAATTGAATCAGTGCTGCTTCTAATTGATATGGAATCCAATGCCTCGAAAGTCATAAATTTTTAATTCAGGATCCTTAGTTTTTGAATCGTAAATAACTATAACGTGAAAACATTCAATTTCAAAATTTTAATTGAATTTATTTAAATATTTTAAGTAAACTACACCACATGATACCCTACACGGCAGTGTGTCACTGGAAAAGAAAGATCGTTAAAATCATTTACATGTCATGTCATGTTGGCGAATTCATTGTTTGTTTTAGATTCAAATAAATAAGAAGAAAACAAACGCAAAAAAGTACCCCAACACGACCAATAATCAAAACATACTCGCTTCTCGAAAAACTTTACATTTGTAACTTAATTGTGCCTAAAGACAATTGTAAACAAATGTTAAAACACGATAAACAAACACTCGTTTACCAGATAACCCAGCGAAATGTTGTTTTTTTAAACAAGAGGAGATACACTTTTTTTGGAACTAGTTTTCAACCACATAAGAATAAAATTCTGTCCATTAAAGCTTTAACAATTTCCAAAACTGTGCCTTTTTTCCAAACTTTTGCTGGGCTTTTACTCACGCTTCATGTATGTACGACTTAGACCAACATGCATGTGAGAATGTTTGTTAACACGTAATGCCCAGATCATGCATATTTATATTGTCTATATTCATATGTATGTTTATATGGATTTTTGTTTTGTGTGTTGTTGTTGTTGTTATTTCAGTCATTTGAAGTCATACGTTAAGAATAAAGTGTTTTATGATGAAGTTTAGGTTTTTGGTTTCAGTTCATCAAAAATAAAATTTTCTAAACTCTGAAATAAAGTGTCGTAACTGCCACATAAATACTGAATACTAACTAAATGTACATAAATTTTGCTCATACACATTTGTACAAGTGTATATGTATGTGTGTGTGTGTTAAAATATGTCTAAATATCTGCAAGATTCAATGAATTTTATGACACTTTTAACACGAAACAACTTCAAGGTTTTAAGTTTTTTTCTGTTTTTATTTCAGTATTACAACTACAACTATACGTTGTACACATTGATACTGGTAATCATTTACAAGTTTTTATTTCATATAGTTTCTTGTTGTTGCTGTTGTTGGCGTTTTAGGAGTTTCGGTTGTTTTGAGTGTAATAAACTATTGAAATTATAAGCCAAAGTTATAAGATGATTTGTGGGTTGTTAAAACGATATATGAGTTTATATTCTATAGACTTATAAATATAAATAAATATTTTTTTAAATATTCATACTTTGTATGGAGTTATGGAATATTCAAAGAATTTATTCATAAAGGATTCGAAAGATACTTTATAAAAATCGATATTAGATCCTTTGGTATTTGGTCAATTTACTTCGATTTGATTGATCTACTAAAAGTCTAAACAAACTCAAAATATGTTTTAAAGCCTTCTTAGCTGGGGAGTATACTGGAATGTCAGCAGAAATAGCTTTAATTACAATTTTCCCTCTAGAACCAGATTCTCATTTCCAAAGAGTTTAATTAAGCAGTGAGATTAAAAAATTCTTAACCAACATATATGTTAATAAAATGCTAAACTCACAGTTTTAAATTATTTTATTTGTTCGAAATATTTTTATTGTTTTAATCGCTTGAGATGAAATTATTAACCATGTTCGGCTTTCTGTCACTTTGCTCCAACAGGAAGCCTATCTGCGTTTAAAATATACCACACTTTTGGACAACTTTTTGTGCTCTTCATCCGGGCAGGATGAAGGATTTGCCCTTCCACATTATTGCTCTTTTACCACTTAAGGGCTTTTTTACCACAGTGACAGAATGCCAATTCAGGCCAAAAATAAGTGGACAAATTATGAAATCTTATGTATGGAAGCAGCCTTATTTTGTAAACAATCCTTGATGTAAATTTCGGTATTTACAGAGTCCATTTTATGATGTTGACTGCTTTTGGGTCCTAAACTTATTTTCGACATTTCCTCGAGCATTTGTAATATAATTTTTTTTTTTGACCAGAAATTTGGAAGAAACCTGCCAGTAAAAAAGTTTCGTCAGCCATTATGTAGCAAGAATACTTTGGTAGAAAACTTGACTTTCAATTTTCATGCTCTGTTGGCTGGTATTTTAAACCTGCATGAGCTTTAATTTTTTGTACCAAATAGAAAGTTTTTTCTATTATAGCAACATCATGAGGATCATTTCTTCTACCTGGAATAAGCAGACCTTTGACTTTTACTTTAAAAGTGTATGCTTATACTATGTACACCATTTTATTTTGGATAGCTAAGTTGATTGATTTATTTTGAACAGAGTATCAGATGCCTCCGGTTCCTAATCTATTAATCTTTATTTTTGAGGTAAGAGATTTAACAAAGGAGTGGTATATTGATGTCTGGAGCTGAGGCAGACAACTCCAAATCAGTTAGAAAATATTACAATCTTCACCTAAAGTAACGGGATCATAAATCCCCGAAGACAGGCATTGGCAGAAAAATTAAAGAATGATTTCCTACTCTTCATCATTTCAACAACTACTGCAAAAATATTATAATTGGAACAGTGTCCAGATACCACAGCAACTGTGTTTCTCAAAAAGTTTTTGAGATCTTCAATAGGAATGAAATCATATCCTTATTCAATCTGGGCGAACAGAAACGTAGGTGAATTACTCCATCTGTCCTGGGCTATAGCGGTTTTACAGGCGGTGAGTGGTAAACCACAAAAACGGTCAAAATATTAATCTTAAGGATCCCCAAGGCATCAGATTCTGAGTGGCTAAGCTTAGTCCAAAGTCAATGTTGAATGCACTTCCACTGTTTTTACGGCATTGTCTTATGTCGATGAGGTGTCGTGTACACACCTGTTGGGGATTTATCGGCAGCTATGCTATTGGTAAGAAATACATTATTTGAGCGAATAACCTATAATACTTCAGATAATTGGTCGCTCTTCAAATATCTGCAATTTCAGCCTGCAATATACTTCACTCCTTCGGAAGTCTGATAAACATCCGAATTTTAAATACTTGAATGTGGATACCTCCACATCAAGTATTGCCCCATTGTAAGACCCATCAGTGTTGATGTTTGGTACATTTTCATGAGAGGTAGGCAATAGCCAAGGGATAAATATCACGGGAACATCCAGTTTTCTATTATATTCAGTCTTTTAGCTGTATGTCGAGTGAATTTTTTGTCGTGAAATCAGCCGGTTACCAGTACAGAATCTTAAATATGATTCTTGTTGATGTGAACCTAAATGTTCTGTTTATCAACAGCTCCATTTTTTAAAAGACTGAGGCAAATTTTGAGCGTTTGGAAGAGATTTCAAATGATTTTCACCATAATTCCACGCCGTAGAATAAATTGGTCTAATCACCTATTCATGAATCCAATTCACATTATTGCGACAAAGTACATATCTTCCCCTCTAACCTTTTAACAGATGTAGATATACGTTATTGCCTTAGATATCTTGGCACAGGTGTTCTAATTTCACTTCCCAGATACATATAAACTAAATTCAGATATCTAATACCTCCTACTAAATTATAAAATTCCGACTTCGATGCATTGAAGACTCTTATAATGATCAGAGGGTTTTATATATATTAACGACTGTAAGGGTGTTTAATGATTTATTCCAAATTCGACCAGAGTCATCTGAACAATATCAATGTGAACATTTTTAATCAATTGTCTTGAAGAATACGAGGTACATTTTTTTAACATCCTTCGGAGATTTTTCGATATTAATTGAATACATTCTTTCAAATATGTTCACAAATTATAATCCTTTTATAAATAGGTGCTAAGAGTTTATAAAATCAAAAATATAGTATTTTATGTATTTGCAAATAATATTTATGATGTGAATTACAACATGTCTCATATGCTGCAGGGTTATATATTCTGTAACCAAACCAAACAAATTCAGACTAGTTATTCACACTTTTTGTGTCATACTTCTTCTTCTACTCCCCATTTCATGTCATTATATCTGCATCTTAAATTACGTCAATATTTATTTAATATTTAACTATTGATTAAGTATTGTATTGTTTCATTTCATTAACTAAACCATAAAAAATATTCTTTATTAATCTTGACATTTTATTTTATCGATCTTAACTTTCTCCTCGTTTTAACGAATATTTAACGAATTTATAGCAGAAATTTATAAATAATTACTCTCATCTGATGAAAATAAATAAAATTTCAAAAAAATATCCAGCTGCGCCAGTTATTATACGAGATTATAATTTTTATTTTTATATTTTTATATGAAATTTCTCAATGTCACTCCACAACTTGGCATTAAATTAATATTATTGACTGTTTTGTTTTATTATTAGTGGTATTTGGTGATTTTTTCTCTCAAATGATCAATATATATATATTTTATATTAAAGCAGTCAATTTATTGTCAAGTTTTATAAATCATTGGAGGTGTAACAGTGGTTCGGATTTGATGATTTCTTCATTAAATATTATTAAAATTAATATGTCTTCTGAAAGAGAGCATTATCTCTAAAATATTTTACTGAGCTATACAATATCAGTGAAATATTACTAGAAATTATGGAATTGCAGATCGTGAGGAAATCTGCGACAGTTAAATGATTTCGGAATATACAATGTACGAGACCTGATGTTCGAGGAGATAATAACCCTCTTTTAGAAATAGCTATACGTGAAAGAGCAAGATGTCCCTGCAAAGGATCTTTTAAAACCTCTACTTGTTGAAATCAGAGATGTAAAGATGAATCAATACTCAGACAGTCTGCTATCGAATAATATAATATAAGAATCTTCAAAGTTTCACAATATGTCTATTAGTTTAGCACTGGCTGTATTCAGACAACATAAAGCCCAAATTGTGAAGAAACAAACCCGGTGTTTAGAACATCGTAAGGTTGAGCCAATATGGCGTACAAAGGACGGCCATTTCTCAAACAGTTATACTAATTAAATCATATCTCACCCTATGGCTCTTTCGTTGTTGCAAATAGGTATTCACATTATTAAGGACTTCGACGATGTCTATGCGCGCGACAATAATTTTCCTCTGCAAATTGTCTCCACCCAAGTTTGATTTTATGTGTTAGAGCTGTGTTGAGGTCCTATTGCATGTTCTTTTATAACTCAATTGACGGCAGGTTCCCTTAAACATTTTTCTTAACAAGAATTATTTACGATCTTTACGATGTGCTATATTTATGCTGTGATCTGTGAATGACTTTTGCTTCCATCCAGCCATCTCTTCTTACCACGAAGAGTACTTTCTTCGACTTCTCTCTCAAACACAGTGTAATTTACCAGCCGATATTGCGTAATGGAACATATTTTTTACATCAGAATTCAAGCACTTGTATAACTCTAATAATTAATTGACTTGAGATGTTCCATAAACATGGATTAATTCCCCAACTCAACACACCTTTTTAGCAAGAACCAATAGTAACTGATGAACATTTTTCTATGATTACGCAATTATCATTATATTGTCATTCAATGATGAGGCAAAACACATACGTTAAAGATAAAAACAAGGTTCTGTAAAGAAAAAGTACAAAGTAATGTAGAATAAACCTAAATGAGTCCAAAGTCGTTCACAGTTACTAGACGCGCCGTATGTTGACCCACCGCCAACCACTTCATCAACTATTTCGTTGCCAACAAATTTGAACTTGTTAGTGTCTATTAGCTTTCATTCTTTTAATGCAACCAAACCATCAATACAAATATTTATCTCCGTCCCCACATTCACATACTCCATTACCAATCTCGTAGCCTTTTAGACTACTAGATTTTCTATCTGTAAGTCAAGGGATTACAGTTTCAATAATTCTCTTAGATTTCCACGAATTCTCTAACGGCAGTAATGGAAGTTTAACCACATCAAGTTGTTACAACAGGATAAGTATCCGTGTTATATTGTTAATATTGATGTTATATAGATATCTGTTACGGTTTATTGGTAAATGTATAGATATATCCGGATATCTAGACTTACATCAGGACTTATCATCACCTTTTAAAAAAATCCCAAAATCATATTTTATCGTTTCTCATGTACTTGAGAAAATATTACCTAAAATTCGAATATTTAAGTTAATTTAAACAAATAAAAATGTATAGTCAGACTAGCTCGACTATCTTACACCCTACACTACATCGTCGTACAAGAAATTATGAACCGGCCATCGCCTAATTTTGTGCATCGACTGATTTGACAAATTATTACAATACCAATGTATATATGAGATTTTTGCCCTTAAATGTGATATTTGGAAGGGGAATGGAACGACCCTCGCATATTTTGGCGCATTGTTTTAGAATATTATAAGATTATCTTGTGCAAAATTTCGTTTAAATTGCTTTGTATTTAGGACTTTGATGACCTTTAAACCCCATTCCGGGAAGAAAATTTGTATGGGTGGTTTTGAACCGAATATGGTCAATTTCAAAAGCCCAAAATAATAATATGTGCCAAACTTCATCGTGATTCGAATTTCGAACCGCCGATAGACAGTCGGACGGACGGATATAGTTTAATAGAATCAGAAAGTGATTCAGAGTCGAATGGTATATTTTAAGGTGGGTGTAACATCATGTTTTCATGAGCACATATGCATAATACCCCAACGATCTTCAGTGGTGTAGGGTATAAAATGTACCATAATATTCCCTAAATTATTTTAAATTTTTTACACCAGAAGTTTTTCTTAAGAAATAAATTAGAAAAATTTGTTCCCTACAAATTTCTTTCTGTCGTATGGTAAATTTTCTCTGTATCGAACCACTGTGCCTGTTTACTTGAAAAAAATTCAACTTTTAAATCCATTTAAATAAAAATTTCGAAACAAAAGAATGATTAAATTAATTAATAAATCTATTCGTATCGAACCATAAAATTAATTAGTTATTTATGGTTTTCATTAAAATTATTGCCATAATTTTATTAATATATTGAATTAATCACTTCAGTTTTCGAGTTAAAAACAAAAAAAAAAATAACATAAAATCCTACATTTTGATTTTAATAAATGATTTTCATTTTTGTAAAAATTTCACAAAAAATTATTCATAATTTTTTGGACATTTTTTTCGTTTCATAAGATAAAGACTTGATTCTGTATATCTGTATTATTTATTTAATAAATATTTAACCAAACAAAAGACAATAATCCAAACAACTAATCCCTCTTAAATCACTTTTGTGAAGAAAAAGACAAAAAATTAAACGAATTTTTTTTTTTTGAAAAATTAAGAAAAACGCTATAAATTGTTATTGAGGGATTAAAAATACATTTAAATCATAATTTTGATATATTTTTTGCGTGTGTGTATATTTTCCACGTCATGATTTTTCACTCATGAAATGTCATAAATTTTTTTTTAAATTTATGTTTCTTTGTTGAAAAAATGAATTAATGAAGATTTGAGAAAATTGTCATAAGAAATAAAAATGATTTACAAAAGATTAAGATCAAGAAATCGGCCTTAATATTCATATTTTTATACCCTCCAACACCACAAGTGGTATATAAACGTTGTCATTACGTGTGTAACGCTAAGAAGGAAGCATGTAAGACCTCACAATTTATATATATATATTCTTGCATCAAATCAAAATCTTAGTCTATTTAGCTATGTCCATCTGTCTGTCTGTTTTTGACGCGCTAACATCCGCAGTAATTGATAGAGTTAAATGAAATTTTGTCTGAGTATTTCATATAGCCCTGAGAAGTTTCCTACTTAAAATCAGCAGTCCATATATTGCTATAGTTCCCATATAAGGCCCCATTTTTCGATCTTATAAAACAAATAAATAATAACCAATTCTGTTGAAATTCGGCTAAATAATTTTTCTAACTATCTTGAATATATGTTATTAATCTGACCAATATAGGTCTTAAATCTGCTATAGCTCGCACATAGCGCGCTTCCCGAAAAATGGGATTGAGCTTATAAAACTTTTATATCAACAACCATTTTTCTACTTTCTTAATATATTAAACTAGTTTCATATCCATTGCCAATATATGAATTTTACTTCTTTATAATCCCACTTACTGGAATAAAATATTAACCAAATCCATCGAAATTCAGACAAATAGATAATATCTTCAGTATGATGGTGGAGGGTAATTAAAATTCGGCTCAGTCAAATATAGCATTCTTACTTGTTTTTTTTTAATTTGTTGCGTATCGAATACTAAGTTAAGAAGCCAAAATATTACCCTTTAAAGCACCATAATTATTATTCTCGCCATTGGATTCGTATTTTGCTATTATTAAAGCACATAACAACGACTTATTTGTTCTGTTGTATACAGACATTCAATAGTCCCGATCCTCTTTAATGTATAAATATCCTTGTACAGTTTATACGCAAAAAAAAAATAAAAATCAAGTTCAATTACGAAATTGCGTATATTAATAAATTTTTGTTTGATTTTGCTCTTATCACAAAAATGATAAAATTGATTAAATTAATAATTTTTTTAATCATTTCAATTAATTTCATAATTTTTTTAATTACCTTTCATGACTGTTTGAATTACTATTTTTAATTTTTTAAATTATTTCTCATAATTAGTTCAATAATAGTTGGTAATTAAATTTTCTGAAAAATTGATAAAAATTTTAATTAATTGTTTGTAATTTTTATTGCAAATTTTCTTAAAAGTTCGATACATAAATATATACTTAAATACATATTTACATAAAACTATTCTTGATTCAGCGGACTTAGTTGGACAAACTACCCAATTAGCAGTATTTCATGCCTGAGATCCAGATGCACATTTCGATGCTTACGAAAACACATTGACGCTATGAATTTATTTTCAAAATTAATTTTTTTCTGAAAAAGATCTAAATTTTAATAAAAATTATAAATATAATTTTATTAATTCTGGTTATTCATATTAATTTTAAAATTAATTTATAAGTTAATTGAAAGATTTCCTAGCATATTTTTTTCTGTGTACAAAAAACTCTGAAGTGGAAACAATTACATGGTACCTCCGAATTGGCCGGAGTAAAATCGATTTGAGAGTTATCAGGTTATTATAATATTTAACTTTAAATTGTTGGTATTTTATCTAAAAAAGAAATCTCTGATATTCTATTCTTATGCCTTTTCAAAATTGCAGCCATTTTGCCATTCAAATTTAATTAAATTTTTCTAATAAGAATTTATGTTCTTAAACAAGTATTTTGCGAAAAAGAAAAATATATATATTTAAATATTTATTGCATGTTTGTATAACATTAAACATTTATTTTAGATTGACACTAAAAGTTAACGAGCACAACTTCTTTTTTTCTTCTCTTAACAAAACAATTTCAACACAAAATTGTTAGAAACTTTTCAAAAGAAAAAAGTAACAAAGAAAATTAAATAAAAAAACTGATGAAATACTTTGCATTTAAACCATTCATTCTGTCATTCATCCATCCATCCATTTTTACATTCATTCCTATAAGAATGATTACACATGTTGCCAGTATAAAATAAAATTTTATTCATTTCTCATTTTGTTTTCCTACCGAAAAGTAATGGAAGGAAAATAACTTTAAATTTATATTACACGCGCATCAATTTAACACCCCCCCTCCCCACAAAAAAAGTAACAACAAAAGCAACAACAGCTAAATGCACGACCCGACATTGTTACCAACTCGGTAAAAACGCATAAAAAACAATGACTTATATGGGGCCCCTTACGGTTATTTGGAACAATGAAGGATTCTGTTTAAGAATGAAAAAATATATATATAAATACTGCCCACCCAAAGCACCCATCAGCGTATAATTTTGAAGTGTAATAACATAAAGAAATGTTATTTTTCACTCAATTTTTTCATGATTTAACAAGGAACAGTGGGACTATGGGAATGAAAAGGTACATCTTTAATTTTATTTTTAGATTTTAAGTAACCCACATTCTAAGGACGAAGGGCCAAACATATTATACAATTTCAGCTCTGAAGTAAATTGAACCTTGTAAGTGCTAAAATTTTTAGTCAAAATTTGCATTAGTAAATGATATCTAAGTCGACTTTTTTGCACAATATGATGAACCACATAAATGTTTTCGGCAAAATAAACTTCACAAAGGTCAAGGTGAAATATGTTTATAATGCCCTCGATTGTGGAGATCAAAAAGTTAAGAAGTTCTAGAATTTTTTTTGACAAGTAATTTTTGGTATTTTTAATATGAATTTTTCGAATATTTCCGAAAGAAATAAATCCGTTTCCGCGAATGTTTATTATTGATTTTGTCCATGAGGGATATGAGGTCCATCATAGATGATATCCAATTCAGTAAACAGGTAACAATCTTTTCACCAGACATAGATCTGTGGTCAAACTTCAAAACTTCAAACTTCGTATTTTAATCAAGAATTATTGACACACCTCAACTCAGGGATCTATGTCATACGTTATTAAGCCTTGATACACTTTATTGGAGAGGAAATCTTGCTTAAGGCTCCTTATGAGAATGAAATAAGAATATCTTGTAGAGGAGGTTGAAATCAGTTTATTTCTCTCTCGTAAAATTTGCTATTAATATGGGAGTAATGCCTGATTGTACATCCAATATATATCCGAAACTACAAGCAGGTATCAAACAAACTGATAAATATGTAACTGCGAGAACTAAAACAATTTTCAATTTGAGAAAGCAACCATAATTAAGATTATCTTTCCGACTGCCGAATAACAACACAGTTCTCCAAGCGGAGATAGTCCAATTAAAGTGTTTTTTTAGAGAGAACTAAGTGCAAGAAAAACTATATATCTTTTCCGACTACATTAAGAGTATTAAAACTCAATTCACTATCTTAAGAACTGTGCTGTTGTAGGTTATAAACGACTGCTGTGCCAGTGATCAGTAGCTATTGTGATAGTCGGAAGTGAAAAGCGAATAGCCAACAAAGCAAGTAAATTATCCTTTATCTACCAGAATAATATGACGCCTTTCAGTGGGCGTTAGCATTAAAATCAACAATGTGTATTAGTCGGGGAAGTGACAGAGATACTCTAGGTGACCGTGATGAGATAAAGAAGCAGGAGTATTCAAAGCTTTAGTGACCTCAGTTCTTAATTGAATTGGAGTTTGAATACCAAAATATGCAGAGTATGTGAGAAAAACATTATATCAGTGGAATATATACTTTTCTATCTTAAAAACGTGGATTAGAAGAAATAGAGGAAGCATATATAAGAAACAAATTTCCTAAAAAGAAAGCGCACAATTCCTTTATATGGACTCGTTACTTCACAATCAATTTAAGAAAACAGAACCCAATAATTTCTTAATTATAGTCAAGTATTTACGTCCTAAAATCAATATCAGTTTCACAACCCCACTGTGCCATTTTAGTAATCAAGATTCCGCCTTTTTTCGCTCTAACAACAGTAACTCGGAATGTTTGAATAACAAAAATGTCAGTTTTCAGGCACTAATGAAATGAAGAAATGTGCTTAGAATTTTGATTTTTTCCATCATTTATTGTTTGTTGTTATTGTTCCTGTACATACATATATATTACGGTTATAAGTTTGCCTTATTTGACTGACTGAATTAGGAAGAGAATGAATGACTGACAAACAAACTATATAAACTTCAATACGATTCACGAACTTATGTAAAGAAAATGTATGCATAAATATTTATGTATGTATGTGTGTATCTTATGAAATGGCAGACATCCAAAGAAATCCCCAACATTTAATATAAGAAAATATACGTTTAAAACGTCAGTCATGTCTTAAGTTAGCAAATCAATTTAATGTCAGTCACAAACGCAGCATTTGTTTTAACGAAGATGAAGCAAATTTTGAAATTTCATCAGTGTCAGCAGAGGCAACAATTGAAGAGAGTGGAGGGGGAGGAAAAATAAGTGGAAATAGGATATGGGATTGAGAAGAACATATAGTAACTTACAATACGCTTAGTACTATGAGAAATATTATTTCCCTCCAAACCCCTCCGTATTCAGGTTTAATCATAAAGGAACATATTTTTTCGGTTATATTGGAGGTTGCTTCAGATATCGATGTATAAGATATTTCCTAATGGAGCGATTTCACTGGCATTATAAAGCAAACTTTGCCGGTGATCTTATAAACAAATTTAATTGAATTCAGATTATTAATTCGGATGCGAAAATGCCAGAAAGACCCACCCAAAAGTTGGGCAAAAATATTGAAAAACACTATAATTATGAATTGAAAATACTCGTGACTGAATAATTTTCGAACGCAGAGTGTGATATCGGTTTATCTAATCACTATCAAATTTAATTGAATTCATTTGGATGGACGCAAGAATGCCAGAAATACCCACATAACTAAATAGTACGGAAACTCCAATAATATACGTGTATACCGGATCCTTGAAGGACATTTTTCTCCCTGTTACCCATGAAACGACAAACGAAATATACTCCTAAATCTCACTTGTAATGGTGGTGGGTATAAAAGGAAAATTGTGAAGAATTTACCTCTATGAAAGAAGCAAGCATTCAAACCATAATAATATAAGAAGGAATCAACCAACATATGCCTTTGGGGGATGAATTGTTTGCTGAATGACGATTACTTGACTCGAGCAGAAGATGTTTTTTAGAGGGTGGGAGTGAAGGTTTGGTTATTATTTCTTCTAATATTTTGGTATGATATACTTTTGTTGTCTAGCAAAAAATATCGAAATTGGCTGCATCAAAAACACGTCCTATAAACATGAATCCAAAGTAGATTTGAGCAGAGTTTATTTTATATTTGAAATTCAGAAAAAACAAAAACAAAAACACCAACAAACAAATGCTCTCATAATTCATATGAATATGAACAAACACATATTTGATACGTTGCATGTTCAACAAGGTGTATATTTGGGAGGCAACATGTGTGTGTGTTGGTAAGGAATCAAAATGGTTTGTACCGGATGTTTGTTTGTATGAATGTGTTCATTTTGTATAATTTTTTTTTGATATTTTTTATATTCCCTTTTTCCAGTTTATATTATTTTTTATTTTTATTCATTTTGTTGTGTTTTGCAATAATATTAAAATGCTTGAAACGCAGAAAAAAACGCATTACAATAAAATTTTATGTTATTACTGTTGATGTATGGATGGAATATATGTTTTGTATGCATGTTCATCATATGTATATGAAGGTAATGACAAAAAATGGGGTTTGAGATGAGAAACACGTCAAAATGAAAAAATAACATCAAACAATATCGTATTTGGGAAAAAATACGAATACTTATGTTATCCAGTAACCCAGTGAGTATTTTTGTTTCAGTATTCACGATTCAAAGATCTTCGCCAATCAATCTAGAATTCATATTCAAATATTTTTACAATACTAAAACATGTGTGATGTTTACGAAAATTTGGTCAATATCGTTTTATATATAACTTAAAACCCCATTCTGGGAGGAAATTTTGTATAGAGCTATGTGAAGTAATGGAAACAATATCGCCAATTTCAATCGGCAAATTTTTATCACGACAATCTTTAAACTGTGATCAGCATTTTGTTCACAACGTTTACAGGGAAAGACAGTCAGCCAAACGGTCGGACACCATGGTAATACAGTATTTTTTGACCACCATCTATGATGGTGTTGGGGAAAGCAATTGAACGATACATTATTCAAAATATTATCGATCATTATATTCAAAATATTATCAACCATACGGAGCATTACTTTGGTATAATTTTTTGAGTTATTTTTCTATTGATCCAGAAAAGCAACAGTTAGAAGAGTCTGGGGTATGGACTTCGAATGCTTATCACCTCGAGTAATAAATTTTGTTTCTCTCTTGAAAGACTCAAGAAGAGTTTTCAAAATTAACGAAATTTTGACAGGGCTAGTGATGCTCTTAGATTTGTTTTACTTGCATTTGTACTAGAATTATCGAGAAAACTATAGTTCAGAAGAAAATTGAAAAATTTAATTTTTCCAAAACCAAAAAAAAAAAATGCTTAGAATTTAACGTAGAATCCAGACAATGTTTCAGAATTTTGGTTTGGATCAAAATTGGTGATACCAAATTAAACTTAGACGTATGCTTTTGTCACAATTAGTAAATATCATTTACTGTTGCTAAAATTATTTCTAAGTTGATCGTGATGGAGTTTGACATTCATAATTTCTATATCCAAAATACTTCGTACTCTGGACTCTCTAAAAAACTTGTGCTTTTTCAAATCTTCCAGTTTAAAGTTGGATAATTATAAAAGAATCTTTTTGGAACTACAATGGGTGGAAAAATAGTTAATATTCTTTTCGCGTTCTTACAGTAACCTTCGTCGAGGATTTCCTCATCTTTATATTTTAATAAATTGGTGTACTCGAACATGCTTCTTCAGTCCTTCTTCGAAAATGTTGATGTTCTTTTCGATCGAAGGGCAGAAGAGCCCTATAAGGTTATACATATGACATAACTGGAAGAATATTATGAAAATAAGAAGATCATGTGCGTTACAAGTCATTAAATATCCAGTCTTTCCTAACTTAAATTTCAAAATTGCTGGGTTATGTATCAACTACCATAATTATTCCAACCAACTACATGCAAAGAATTCAATGGAGAGATATAAACATATATATTTTTTCTTATATTCTTTAACCCACAAATATTTATTTACAACAAAACAATACAAGTATAAATATTGAAAAATTGTATATTTGTATGTGTAAAATTTATTTAAAACTATTCACAAACAGATGTATATAATCCTTTGTTATATATGTACAGATATTGCATATTTTAGGGAAAATATTAATATAATAATCCTTTAGAATCATGTGATCTCTGAAGGAATCACATAAAAGTTAAAAAGTAAAAATGCTTTACATACACATGCTTAAGTTCAATTTGTAAGGAATATAAGGCCTCAATAACAAAATAGAGGATAATGACTGTATTCCAAGCAAAGCTTGACATTGCTTTTTTTATTCTGTCTTCTGGTCTTAGAATGATTTACATTCTTAGATCAATAAAGTCGTGATTAATATAGTACCCGTTATGTCCTCTTTTTCCAATCAAAATGATTTTTGACGTGCTCAAATTCAAATCCAATGATCGCTGTACATCCTAGCTATAAAAGTATATCATCTATCTAGTACATCCTAAGTCCATTCACAAAGCTTTACTTGATGGTCTTTGGATGTACTGATGAGTGTCAGGTATCATAGAGTTATGAGAGACTATTTTATCATTAATTCGCCTACTTTTGATGACTATGAGATGATGTCATTATTCCTCAGTATAAGTTTTCCAACAGGAAAAAGGGCATTTTTGTGTAAAAATTCTGGTAATCTGGCAGAATATTTAAAAACAAAGATTCTAATAAATTTAACAATATATCCGCACACTTAAGAATAAGTCAGAAAAGGGTATTAGATAGTCGAGCTTAACCGACTATACTTGTTTTCTTTTGCACTCTAACATCCACAATAAAGAGCTCAATGAAACTTGACGTGAGTAGTTGCTATAATCTTGAGAAGTTTCCTATTAAAAACCAGTAAAATCAGTTTAGTATATTAAAATGTATAGAACAATATATAATGCAGCCTCTAAGAATCTTTCTGAAATTGTCAATTATAAATCGACAAATTGAAATTACAAAAATTACAAAATTATACAAAAATTATAAAAATCGGTTTAGTAGGAAAAAAGTTATATCTAAAAATATAACTAATCTTTCATCTTACTTCACAGGCATTTGTGATGGAGGTTAATAGAAGATTCGGCATAACCGAATGAATCGATAAAAAATCAATTAATTCATAAGCAAAAACTCATATTTAATTCAACGAATAAATTCACATTAAAATAATCAATATTTTATTTATTTACGGCAAAAAACCTACAGATAAAATTAAAATAAAGAACGGAAACAACAACAAAATATGACAATCTCTAAATGTAGTTTTTTTTCTGTTTCAGATTTCAGTTTTTTGTTGTATTTTATGTTCTTATTTTAAGAATTCAATCACTTAAGTGGTGACATGAAAGTTGAGTTCAATTCAACAGAAAAAAAACTAAAAAAAATTAAAAAAATGTTGTGACTTTGTCGCCATCGTCATCATCAACATTTTCGTCAGCAACTTCTCCATCTCAAGCCTCCATCAAAAGTCCTTCATTGTTAATTTTTTTGTCATTGTATTTGTTGTTATTGTTATCGTGACTTTAGTATTTGGATTTGTTATTGAGTCCAGTCCATTTGAGTTATTTATGTGGCATCATTATATAAAAATGACCATTTTATTGGTGGGTCTCCCAAAAATAAAACTAAAAGTTTAAAGAATAAATTTCCACGACAATAAAGTTGTTATTTTATATTGACACATTTAAAGCAGCAATCGCTCGTCAACACAAAGAGACATAAAATATACACTTTTTGCGCCAAAAAAAGTATCTTAAAAACGATGAGGAAAAAACTTTAAATAAAAAAAATCAACAAATTGTGTACTTTGTATTATTTTGAAAGTTTATTCATAAGAAATTCCGGAGTCGTCATTATTAACATACGATGGCGTTAGTAAGATTTTAACAAGTAAACATTTTGAAAGAAAGACCCTCGTATAATCTGTATTTTTGACTCTGACTAACATTTATATGAAATTTATGTGTTTGAAAAGGATTTTTTTGTGGGGGTTATGTTGGAACTTGAGAAATGATGGACTGCTCCTCGTATAATTCTGAAGATCGAATTTAGAGAATAATTTTCTTAATGTGAACATTTTTTATTACAATACCAACGTATATATATGAGATTTATGGACTTAGTGGTGATATATGGAAAAGGCTTATATGGAATCTATGAGAAATATTGGACCGATCATCGCACAATTTGACACATCTATTTAGTATACAACTTTTTTTGTCCAATTAAGTTGAAATATTTAGGACTTTTATGACCTCAAACCCCCATTCCGGGAGGACATTTGTATGGGATCTAACTGAGATATTTCACCAAACATGTCCAATTTCAATAGGATTTGTCCTTTGACCGAAACAAAAGCAAATTTTAGGTAGGTTGTTCACACCGCTTACATGTTTAGCCAGCCGGAAAGACAGACGGACATCTTTAAATCAATTCAGAAAATGATACTAAATCGTACGTTAGTGTTACACATTTCTTTCGGTATGTTACAAACATCAGCACAAACGTATAATAACTCAAATACCTACGGTGGTGTAGGTTTTAATCAACAAATTGTGTACTTTGTATTATTTTGGAAATTTATTTATAAGAAATCCCGGTTCCGTTATTATAGACATACGTTACTTAGATGGTGTTAATAATATTTTAAATACAGGACTCACATTCTTTTTCGTGATATATATACGATTTTGTATATAAGAAGACAGATATAATTTAATTTTAGTTTCGAACATAAACCTGGTATCATTACAGTTTGTCGCGAAGCAATGATGACTTTCATCGAATATTTTATGTGGCGATTTTGGCCACATTAAGACTAATATTTCTTTACAAGAATTTGGGATATTGAAGGCTATAGGATGAGTTCTTTTGTAAGTTCTTTTGCTATACAAGTTTTTGTTGTATATTGGATACTTTGGAATATTTTTATATATATCCGTCTTTGGATTTAATCGGTATAAAAAGGCTCACGGGTTTTCCAAATAAGAAAATTGTTTAGAACTTAAATTAGGGGTCCTAAAAAATCGATTCGGAGTCGCTGTAGCTTAATAAGTTGGAGAAAGATATTGGTAGGAAGTGCAAGATTGATTTGAAAATATAAGAGGTTTAACAAAATGTTGTAAACAATATTATTTTTAAATTTCGCCTACATTTTAACCACCTGCCAATAACCGAAAAATAATATACCCTTCTTTATGAAAGTACGTTCTGGTACTGATATATAACCTATGTATGATTTTAGCCCTAGACTGGGAAAATTGTAAGTTGTCAACACTTTGAGCAGTTCTTCAACAGTCTAGAGATCATTGCTGTCTTGTGGTGATTATTACGCCAAACTTACAGGGCTTCAGACTTTAATAGCCAAATTAATAACTACACAACTGTGTGATGTGTCTATTGATCATTCTCGAAAAATAGTCACATATTATGGAAGAGCCGAAATATAAAAATCGGTATATATTTATATAGAACAAATTGGCTTAAATATAAAAAGTTCGAGTGTGAATTTATATCTTAAATTCAATAAATCCAATAAGCAAATATCGAGTTCTTGTTAAAATATTATAATATTACAGAAGACAATAACAACAAGGCAGATCTCCAGCTTCAAAGCTGAGGCTTTGGTTTAGGATAAGTGCGAACTTCCACAAGATAGAGCTCTTGGATCAACACTCTACCTAATATATACAACTGTTTTACCAACATTTGAAAATTTTACTATATCAACGTTTGTTGGAATACCGTAATATCCAGCTACTATAGCGATTCCTACAAGGCATCTAGCCAATTAAATACATATTTCTGATGTTTGGAGGTATGGCAGAAGAACTGGCGAATATGTGTTTACGAAGGGAAAAGTCATTATATAGAAGAGAAAATTCAGGACATGTAATGTGCCTTGGCATTCATTTGGATAGGCGACTTATTGGCACCGTAATTTTAAAGCCAAGAGACTCCAAGTGAAGTTACAATCATCCTCTTTACTGGTTGTTTAACCTCGATCTAACTAAGTTTCATAACAAAATCATACTGTATAAAATCATGCTTAAACCTATTTCGATCTTGTACATGTTACATGAGGAATGAGAATATCCACAGCAATTTAGAAGATGGATAAGTTCCAAAGATTCAGGGAAGGATACATATAAATACTGCGAATCATCATAACGTTCTTGTAAGATATTTAGTTGGAGTGGAATAGAATCCAATTTGAATTTAGTTGCAACTTTTGTTCCGCAAATCACCTTTTAGGAGTGAAAAAAAGTTTTTTCGTCTCAACGGTAACGCTGAGTGTGTTCCTCTTTACTCTTAATGGAGTAATTTGTTTTATTTTGATTTAAGATTTGAATACTTATTGTGAGGCACATATCGGGAAGATTTAATTAATAAAGATAAACGTTAAAAGATTAAAGGGAAAAAGCAGATCTATAGATTGGAACAAGGACAACAACAAGGAAATTCGGAAACTAAATTGCAGAGATACAAGAGTATATAAATTAACTGTAAAAATTTATCTAGAAAAAAACTTTTTATCAAGAATTAAGATTCAAATATAGTCTGCTCTGAATAGCAAACTTAATGATAAAAATAAAAACCGGAAATTTTAAATTTCGGACAGTATGAAGCTTAAGTAATTCTGGCTGTTAATAAATATAATAAAATACTAGAGATTTTCAAACGTTATAGTTTTAAATTGAATATATCTTTCAGGCTTTATTTCAGTGAAGACCAAAATACATATTTCCTAACACGAGAGGTTTACTGTATACCGAACCAAAAAAGGTAGTAAATATAACGAAAAAGGGTGTAGAATTGAAGAAAAGTAATAGAATCAGCCTACGAACTTTTGTTCATCATAACGAAAATGTTCGTAAATTTTTCGTAAATTCTTCGAATTGACGAAAAAATTGTCAATATGACTATTTGAATTTGTTTACAAAAAATAATTAATTTGAATAAATATTATTCGATTTAAATAAATATTATTTAAATTGACAAAAATAATTTCTTTATATCGAAGAATATTATTCAATTTAAATTTAAATTAAGGAAATTTTAGTTGAATTGAGGAAAGAATTACGTTACATTGTTAAATAATAAAATATAGAGATAAGGGACCAAGGAAAGGAGTACTCTCCATACAAAACAAATATTGATAATAGAATTACTTAAGAGTTGTAACAGCGAGAATTTTCAATTTTTGTCTCAATGACTTTCTTAAGGAACTGTTTTGCAGGACAATTAGCCCTCATTCAAAGCCAATATTGATTATCGAGTATCAATAGATCTACTACTGCAAGAATTTGGACTTAATTAAATTTGTTAATGCACGTCGATTTGTGATTAGAGAAATTTCCTTCGAGATCTAGGACTGAGTAAAATTTTTGTGCAGTAAGCACACCGGGAAGGGGCTAGTTTTAGACAATAACTTATGTTAATTGGGCCGATAAACTTGTATTTCTGATATTTCATTTCATATTAATATGAAAATATAAAAAATTATTTGACGAAAAAAATAGTTAAATTAACAAAAATTTTATTCAAATTAACTTAATTTTGCTACGTTGAATTGAATAAATTTATGTATAATTTACTTACGATGCGTTAACTTCATTTTTACAAATATCTGTTGATATAACATATTTTCGTTATTTTAGCGAAATCTTATTCAATTTAATCTTTTACTATAAAAGTTTTTTTATTATTTTTTGTTTGTTTGAAGAAAGTTTTTCAATTTGAAGAAAAATATGTTGATTAGAAAAATTCCGTTTATTTAACATCCTTTTGTTTCGTTAAAGTTCTATGGAAATTATTCGTTAATATTACCTATGACATTTGTTTCAGTGTATAGTGGTATGAATGGCACTGTTTTACATCATCATCGACCTTATTTATCGATAATAAACGATATGTAGGGTAACGCACAATAATTTTTGCAATAAAATTCACCATCTAAAAGAAATTCTCATAAATAAACGAAAATATAATTAATGCAATTAAAAATTTGTCTTTCAGTCTTTCTTCGGAAGCTTTATATATTTACATATATGTATTGATGACTCCTTCGTCATTGAGTTTATGAGTCTGTTACATGTCACTCAAACATTTTATTAAGGTGTCAAGACAAAATTCAACTGTAAATAAAATCATCTTTAAAATAAATATGACAAATATTAAAGATCTTTTTTTGTTTGGTATTACGAGCATTAAGAACATTTTAATGTGATCTTGTTTTTGTGTCACATTTTTTTAAAAGCTTAAATTGAGGTTAGTTTATTAACGGTGATAAAAATATGTGATTGGTAACAGAAATCGAGGTAATGAAGATTCTTTTTATTTGAATATTTATTAAAAAAACACTAATTTAAGATGACATTTTTTGTTCAAATCATCAAAAACTGTTGAATGTTTTGTTTCTGATTATAATGAGTGGAGGGTATAAAAAAAGAAGTAAGAATGTATAGTCGATCAAGCCTGGCTATCTAATACCCTACACCAGATCGTCAGTTAAAAATGGTGGTTACGAAAAACTAATGAACGAGCCTCGTATAATTAGGTTTTCTTATTTATTCTTAAGTGTACAGCACATTATTGTGACCATATGAATTATGTTAAATTTATGCGTTTTATAATAAATTTTTCTTGGGGGGGGGGGGGGGTGGTTGACTATAGAAATTATAAATCATTTTGTACATCGATTTTTGCTTATATTTATTTCAATATGAGATTCTTGACCATAAAAATACAATTTGGAAAAGGACTTGTATGGACATATTTTGGCAGATTGTTTTTAAACATTGTAATATTTACTTGTGCCAAATATCGTTTAAATCGCTTTTTATTTAGCACTTTCATGACCTTAAAACCCTGCTCCACGAAGAAATTTGTACGGGAGGTACCTGAATTTTAAAGCTAACATGACCAATTTCAATAGGTTTCGTCCTTAAGCTTAAATAATATATACTAAATTTCATCGCAATATTTCAAAATTTGCGACCTGTAGACTGTTCACAACGTTTACATGGATAGTCAGCCGGAAAGACAGATAGACAGAACGGTATACTGAACGATGGGTGTAATACCATTTTTCCGCATGCTACAAACATCAGCACAAACGCTTAATACCCCAACCACCTTTGGTGGTGTAGGGTATAAAAGTCGTAAAGAGCGCAAAAAGGAAATCATCGAACAGATTGTCATAAAAGTTTAATAAACTACTTAAAAAATATATAATTTTTTGTTTTAAATAAAACCAAAAATAACAATGACCACTAAATGAAGCGCCCAATGAATGTCATAAGTTGAAATTTTATGACTTTTTTAAAAACAGAATATTATTAAATTTTGATTATTAAAACAAAAAATACACAAAAAAGACATTAATAAAAATAATATTTAAACCAGTTGACGTTGTCACCTTTTTGAAATAATTTAAAACCAAAGCGACAGAAAATAAAACGTACCACAATCACCAAAAAAAAAAAAACACCACCTCCATACACCTTCATCATGATCTTCATCAATATCGGTAACACGATCATTTAGCAAAGATCAGCAGCCAAAGCAAGCAACATCATCTTTATTCATAATCAACATTTTGTTTAAAAACTTTTTTTCTTAATTTTTGTTTAATTTTTATTTATGTATAAAATTTTGATTGTGAATTGCTAAAACTCGTACTAATAAATACTTTTTGATAAATGTTAATTTTCTGCCATAAATCAATCAAATAAATTACAATTAAAAAATATACAAAAAAAAATAATAATAATATCATCATCATTATAATCAGCACAAACATGATCTTCATTATCATCAACGTTTTCTTCATTTTTACGATCGTTTTATTTTTATTATTAATTTTTTTTTTGTTTTATCATCATCCATATTTAATATAACAAACAAATAAAATAATAACGATCAATTTTAAACAATCAAATCTATCAGCTCACAACCACAACAACTACAATACAAATACTTAAATAGAGATCTTTCTAAATATAAAACAAAACATAAAAATAATATTAATAATAATATGATAATAATAAAAATATATTTTTGTTTAGTTTTTTTAATTAAAAAACGGAAAAAATCCAATAAATTTGCATAAAATTTCTATAAAAAACAAATTCATCTAATTGATCATAAAATTTTAACGTTTCGGCTCTACACACTTACGAAATTATGTGATACACTCTAAAATACGTAAACGTTGACGGAAACGTCATCTAATTTGGACTTTAAAAAAAGACTACTTAAAAGAATGTCTGTTTTAATACAACGATATTTCAACGTTAAATGTGATCTTCTGCTAGAAAACGCAAAATCGATCTTTTTTAATTTTTTTTTATTTGAGCGATCGATTTCATCAAACGTAAATAAACTTTGCAACATTTATTGCATTAGTTTATAGATCTTCAGGACTGCCTAAGCTGCTAAACAAATGTCGTGTATTATAGATCTGAGGCTGCACGATCAACACGAGACTAGAATTGATCGAGATGCGCCTGTTGCTCCATCTCAGTTGTGCCAGAGCTACTTTTGTAGTACGCATCAGACTCTGTTTATAGTCTGCAATAGGCGACCCTCAAGTACGACACTTGATTGGTAACTTGATTTGCGGAATTTTTGGCATTTCTGTGAATGAAATGCGAAAAATTCTGCTGCTGTATACGAAGATTGAGAAGATCTTGCACATAGCTAAGTACGCTCTCATCAAAAATCCTTTCTTACATTTTATCCAATTATGTAATATTGAAGTAAGGATAATTCCTTTGATGAAATCCAAGAAGGAACTGCTTTCTTATCTTTCATAATGTTCCTTAACAGGAATGGTCTTTGGCTCCTCATGTAGATGATGTGTAACTAAGACAGTATTTTTAAGGCTGCGTTTTAGCCACGTAGAGTATTTCTCTACTGCGTATCACTTAGCGATAGAGTCCACATTGGAGGAGCATAATTCATCACTGAACAGACAGTTGTTTTAAATATGTTTAAGGAGGTTTATTCATTCATTCCTCCGGTAAGTGATCTGTGAACCTTATTTCTACTTCGCAAATATCTCACGCAAATAATTCAAAGTCCATCATTTTGTTTTGTTTGGTAATGAGGACTGAAGGTTGTCCTGGAAGAAATTTTTTTACTGATCAAATCAAGGTTTGTCATAGCCCATATGGGCTTTGCTGCTTTAAGCAATGTGCGAGTGGATGCGGTTGTAAATCCAAACGTGATGTGGGTTGAACAACGAAACTTTGAAACTCTTCTTATTCCATTCACAATTTTGAGATATAACTTCAAGGATTATATACCATAAGACATTACTCATCTAAAAAGTGTAGAAAAATCTTCATCAGACTTGTTAAAGAAATTTAATTTCTTTAACAAATCTGATCAGATTTGTGCGGTAAAGCTGAATGGTGAAGAGAGCGAATCATATTAATGGTCGTTTAAAAAACCGCTAACTGGGATTTAACATGTAAAATTCTTATGATGCTCGATCGGTGGCCAATAGTATTCTCATCTGAGGAATTAAAAATTCGGATGCAGCTTGCTCCATTTTAGAAAGTAAATGGAAACTAGTACGAAGAAAGCTGATATAGGTGTGCTAGAAGGTCAATATTGAAACTTCAGTATCAGATTCTTAGTTCTTTTACTGATTCCTTAGTATTTTTCTGATCAAGGAATTAAAGCAAAGTAATAAATGGGTTGCTTTAACTATGAAAGCAATTAGGTTGGAACGCTTTGCGTGATGCTGTCAAACTCAGAATATTGGACAAAGTCCATGCTATGGATAACTTTTAAAAGAATATTATAAGATTGTTTCCTGAAACAGATATGAAAGCGGCAACATTGTTGGTATGGGAACTAGGTGAAATACTTATCTAATTATCACCAATTACCTCTCATTTAAGGTTGTATGGGAAGATAGCTAACCAGCTTGTCTACGAAATTAATTTCATTCATTTACAACTCTGCTTCTGTTATCTAACTACACAAATGCCTTAAAAGATCATAAGCACAATTAAGTTAAGTGATGAAATCCCAGATATTCCGCTAATCATGATCTTAATTTGTTTCTTATTTCGTTCATTTAAAAAAAGTTCGATCTAGTTTTTTTTTCTTTAACTGATTTAAAAATAACCCAAATGATGGACAAGAAGCGCAAAATTACTAAAAGCTTGTTTAGATTTATAGATCATCTCTAGCTAAATAATTTTCTTGTATTTTATGTCGGAATTTTTAATAACAAGAATTTATGACCATAATTTTATTTAACTGGTAAAATCGAATATTTTTTAACTCATTTAAAATATTTTTGTATGTGATATGTTGTTGTTGTTATTTTTTAATTTGTATTTAAAATAAAGTTTTATGTTTTTATTTCCATATCGATATTTAACGTTTTATAATTTGATTGTGAAAAAAAATAAATATTTTCAATATTTCAACAGATGTTACGATAAAGGGAATAAATATATAATTTAAAATTTTAGACCGTTATTTATAGAGGAATTGGCTAAGAAAAACCGGTTAAAAGTAATAGTGAAATCAAATGTTAAGAATGAGATAGAGAAATTTTAAAGAATTCTGAAAAGGTTAAACTATCTATTTTCAAAAAAAAATATATCTAATTAATACTCCACCCTGTTTAAATGAACCTTGGACCAATTTCCTTAAAATTGACGCTGAGTGATCCCAGTATCTAAATATACAACGAAATTTAGTAGATAATCGATAGTATGATAATAAATATTTAAAGAATTTTTATGCATTAAGCGTACAGTCCACTTGCTTCTATACGTAACCCGTGCAGGGATTCTTTTAAAAACTAGAAATCCTAACTCAAGTTCGAATCCAGTCACACTGGTACCATAAACAAATTGATTTATTCCTCTGAGCCAATACATAACAGCCAGATCTTACAATTTTTTTAGAGAAGGATTTCATCTCCAAAACCGATTAAAAGAACTATTATTTAAGAGGAGGTAGAGGTCTCCTCTGCCCTCTCTGTTCTGGATTTATCATATTGGGAGATAGTGCAGGGGAGTTTATATAATTTAACCATGTCATCTATGTACCAACCGGAGTAGATGTATACTATACACTCGAAAGAGATTTCAATGCATCCAAACTTATCATACAAATAGCTATATTCCTACTGAATACTTGTCTTCACTAATACTCATACTTTAAAATACTTGAAAAATACACAACCAACTCCATTACGGGACTTTTCGGCTGTGTAACAATTTTGAGTGGAGCGACTGCCACATTCCAAGCATTTACCAAAAAACTGAATATATACAATTCACCCAAAATAGTTCAACGCAGCCATAAAATCCTATAAAATGGTTATAAAAAAAAACTCTATTTGAAAAAATCTAAGAAAACAGTTCGCTACAGATCGGAATATTGAAGCCACAACCCACTCCATTACGGGTGTTTCCATCTCTGTTTAAATCTATAGTGGATGCATTGCCATTCACAAAGATAAGTCCCTAAGTAGTCGTTGAGTAGCACTATATCTGAATATCGGTATAACACTTTTGTCAATAAGTTATTTGGAGTTTTCTGGTATTAATAACAAAAGTTTGCATTGGTTTTCCATCTAAAGAAAAACCACAAAACTGAAATGGTTGGATTCATGTTTAGTTACTTCCACCCCTCTACCTTAGTATTAGTTGAAAGAAGTCTGAGAGCGTTGCAAAAAACTAATATAACAATAATAATTAAATATAAATAAACTTCAATATAATGATCATAGTAGACTTATGTAAAGCAAGTGTTCACATTCCATGAGAAACATCGTTATTCCGATATTAACCGATATCTGCCTCAACCATAAAAATTTATGGAAAAACAAGCAAGAATGTCATGTAAGGTTATGCCTTATCTTTAATATTCTCCACCATGTCGGTTTAGAAATAATTGTAGAAACATATTGAAGATATTTTAACCATGCTCTATCCGAAAAATTTTCAATACAAATAATTTGGTAATAAAGGCTTTATCCACGTGCCAAATTTTATGCAATTTTCTCTTTCAGTTTATAAGATATACTATATGTGAAATTTCGATTGTAAGAGGATACTACTCTCCCGTGATCTATCTGTAAATTTTGTTGTATACATAAAAGCGTTGTCAAATTACACATAATCGTTAGTCAAATTTTTCAGTTTAAGGAGATTGTCTCAGATATCGACTATAACTTTTTTCTACTCAACATATATTACAGGTTTAATACAGGAAACTTCTTAAGACAACAGAGAATGGTTTTGGTTTTGAGGGTGCAAAAACAGAGAAAAGGACATAGCTGAATCGACTAAAGTTTTGATTCGATGTAAGAATATATACACTCTTTGGAGTCTTAGATGATACCTTCCTGATGTTACATTTCGAATTACAAAGTTATACCAATTTGTTATAATGTAAATGAGAATGTAATATATGGTATCAGACAGACACTACACCACCATGTAAGCATCAAAAGTTACGAACTGACCGCGATAGAATCTTGTTTTTTGATTAGTGCTTGTATAAAACGCACACACTTAAATATAAAGAAAGTTATCAGAGTACTAATTTTTTAGAGATTTATGCACTTTAAAAATGTTTTCAAAAATGGGAATGTATGTGGACCGATCTTAAGGGCATGTTAAGTAAAAATATTGTCATATATGTGAATTTTCTAGGTTTAAATCTCCATCCCTTCTTTTTGGGAACTACCTAAATCTACTAAGGAAAAGAAGCGGTGACTTTCTCAAAAGAGTATTAAATATCTTAACAACTTTTGAACTGATTTTCAAGAACTTAAAGTCATTAAGTAGATTTAAAAATAATCTGCCAATCAAAGTACTTCCATCCATTCAAAAGTTATAGATTTAGAGCCTAGAGCAAGATTGATTCCCTTGAAACAACTTAATTATAAATGAAATTTTGTAAAAGTTTCTTGGTCACAATTTATTATATTAAATTCACTTCATTCGACTTTAAAAGTTGGAAAATATCAATATGGAAGAAATGATTCTTCTGGGTAAAATTCGAATCCCTTGTCAATTTTGATTCTTATTTCGTAAAGTTTAATAATTATATATTGGATCATAACACTTAAGCAAATCCATTTGATATGAAATTTAAAAGCCCTTAAAATAATGATTATTGAAATAAATATCCATGCAAACAAATAAACGCACACATCTAAACACACTTTCACACCTACAATAAACTAATAACACACATGTGTAGATTGATATTAAATTTCAATTGACCATTTAATAATTGGATGGATTTTATTTTTCAAAATATTGGTTTACCAAAAAATTCAAAAACTAAACTGAAATATTTGTTTAGGTCGCATTTAAAGTACCCTACGAATTTGTGTTTAACAAATTTTTACTCCATACAGTTGCTATCACATCCACTTCATGAACTGATTACTTGAAAAGTGGCTCATTCATTTGATTTTAAATTTTGAGGATTGTTACAGATGTATGTCTAATTCTGATGTAGGGTACTCAATTCTAAATTTATCCAATAAAACCCTCCTCTATTGTTTAATTTGAATATATGGAAATTCATTTTCACATATAAACTCAAGTAAAAGATATGACGATGATGATTATTTTCTTTTTCATATGTTATTTTTTTTTGTTTTTTATTATTCTCATATTATTTTATTTTTTCGCAAATGGACGCCAATTGAGCCGCAACTAATGGTTGTTGTTTTGGCACCCTTTCATTTAGAAAAATATTAGATTCTAACAAACCATACACACCTTTTTGCATGAGTGTACACTCACACACATAAGCATTCGCACATGTTTATGTGAATGGTCAAATGTTTGAACAGATGATGGTGTTGATGATGATGATGGCGATGGCTGCTAAATCTGGGACATACGAACCGGAAAACTATTTAACAACATCAATTCATGTAACAGCAACAACAACTATATGTAAAATATAAGAAAAAAAGGGTGCGAAAATTATTTGTTTTTATTTGATTTTTTTAAAAACAAACAATGTGATACAATATAGGCAGGAGTTGGAAAGAATTAATTCATTGGAGCAGATTACAGTACTTTCAGCGTAATGATAATAAGAAGTCCTATACTTCTTGATATTGAACTGAGTGTTCAAAGATAAGAGAAATTAAGAGCAAACTTTGAGAAGTTTCCTAATAATTCAAGAAGATTATATAATTTGTTATCCTACACTGAACCAAATATCGTAGGTAATATTTCGTAGAACTTTAACTTTTACTTAAAATATATGCCAACGGGCATAAGATCCAAAGGGTCTTCCCCAACCTGCCTATCTATAGAGACTTTTTCTTTGTTTTTCATGTATTTAGAGCAGCTTTTTAATCCTCCATGATTTTGATTAGACTCGACTGTGTGTGGTTTTAGAAAACTCCTTTTCATTTCTCTAATGTTTTTGATCGCAGGAACAACGTGCCTATTAGAAGTCACTTAGAGTCACTTGGATTAAGAGCTCAGTTCGACTGGGACTAAATTTTTGAAGTTCAAATCACATTCTAGTCTAAATATTATTTAAGATAAATTTTGTAACATTTTAATAAAAAGTACTTTGTAAAAGATCTCTCCTTCCTCATTCACCCAAGATTCGAAAGCAGGAAAGTAGTGTTCCAAATTAACTGAATCGGAGAGTCGAGGTGATTTTACCTGTCGGAAATGATACTTAATCATTACAAGAAGTAATTTTTTTCTGATAAAGCAAAATGGATTCATTACCAGCTAAATCAGCGAGAAGCTGATTGTCCATAACATCAAATTAGTGAACAGAATTTGGGGTCAGAAAGGTATTTTGTGTCGGATCACCCAATCAGAGGAGATCTATAACGAACACAACTTATTTACTTGAGGAGAGGAAACATTGAAAACGTCCAGAAATGGATATGAAGCTATAAACTTCCCTTACGACAATGATCTGACACATGATGCAACACCACCATAAAGTGATTTAGAAAGCAATGGCTCATCGGCAATATAGTTCACACATCATCACCTCACTTTAGAAGAGGGTATCAGAATCGGGTTAATACAATTCTTACCTCTATTTAATGCAGAATACTTATGCTACCAATGTGATGGCTAACGATGGACAGTATTTTGGCTGGAAAGAAAACATTCTTTTCGAATTTTGCTAAAAATTAATGGCATGAATGAATGGCCCACTAAACATCAACACTAACCATTTCGATGACTATATATGTATGTTTTATATGAAAACATATGTATATGAATATTTTAGATTTTATTATTTTCTAACAACAATTCTAACACTATCAAACAACAACAACAAAGACATACATCCACACTCTTTCACTTTGTACAATATTTTATTAAGCGAAAAATGATATTTTTTTCTTCGTTTAAACGTTATAGTTTAGAAAAATATCGAGAAAGTAGAAAAAAGGGGTTGCACATGTGGGTGAGTGTGAGGTTCATTTATGGTCTTTATAGAAATGAATTTTTTTATGAAATTGAAAATACTTTTTCTGTTATTGTTTCTCTGGTTGTTATTCCTTTAGAAAATTATTGTGTGCAAATTCATTACAGTTCGATTTAGAAATTTAAATTTTTTTGTTGTTCCTTTTAAAAATACAGACAAGAAACAGAAGCTCAGGGATATGAGCCGCATCATAGTTTATGAGAATTAGAAATAGTTGTTGTGCGCCCCCCCACCCAAAAAAAAAGAGAACAATAACAATGAAATAAAAGAGGTTATTTTCCATTAAAATGTATAAATCGAATCAAACATTTTCATACCTAAAATCATAAAAATTAATGTTATTTTATTTTATTATATTACATTTCATACGATTTGTTTTGTTGTCTTCAAAACGGCCCTTGAGAATAATGCTTCAATGCACTTTCTCATATTGAATTTGTGAGTTTTTGTTGGAACCTTTTTTTCTAATAAGAACATTTTTGCACAGAAAACTCATTGTTTTTTTTTCTAATGTATTTGGAATATTTTTGTTTAGAAGTGATTAGAAATTTATTGTAATATACGAGTGTTTAGTTGATTGGTTTTTTCCTCAACAATTTTATTTTTAACTAGTTAAGACCCGGTGCGGTTTGCCGCCCTGATAAAGTGGCTGGTACCCTCCTCCTATTCAACCTACACTTTGGCCATTAAAAAAGATTCTTGGAAAAGTAATTGGAACCAATTTGAATACTCCCGCTTTTAATGCTCTTTAGATATTCGATAATTACTATTTGCTTTGCGTGGGAGTATCCTTCCTCTTGATCCTACCCATCTTATAGTTTGAACAGTTAAACTGAGAGAACTGAGAATTATTGCTGTTATAGTTCTTTAGATATTCTTTAACCAAAATTTTCTTTGTCTGGAGACACCTCTCCCCATGATCTTTTATTCTGTCTAGTAAAACAGTTACTTGAAAAATTTATTGGGACTAAATTTTAAAAATCTCGTTGTAGTGATTCCTTAGATATTCAATTATTAACATGTTCCTCGTATGGAGGCTTCCTCTCCCCCTGATCCTGTCCGGCATCTATTTTATTTACTAAAACAGTTTCTTCATTAAGTGCTTGGAACCAAGTTCGAAGATTCTCGCTGTTTTACTTCTTTTAATATTCGATGATCGATATTTGCCATGTATGAGGGCTACATCTTCCCCATATTTTGCCTCGTCAAAAAGTTCCTTGAAAAAGTTATTGGGACCAAATTGGATGAAGTTGTTCATTAGATTTTCGATGATCAATATTTTCCTTGTAGGGGGGTTACCTCTCCCCTGATCTTATACGACCTACAGTAAAACAGTTCCTTGAGTGATTGAAGCCAAATTTGAAAATTCTCGCTGTTATATTTCTTAAGATATTCGGTAATCAATATTTGCTTTGTATATATCCTTCTTCCCTTGGTCCTATCGAAATTTTTTATAGTCTATGTTACTTACGGGTGTATGAGGATCATTCTGTGAAAATTTCAGTAAAATCGGTCCAGTAGTTTAACTGTCTATAAGTCACAAAAACAAACAAAAAATAATAAACAAACAGACAAACGAACACAGATTCATTTTTATATATATAGATTTAAAGCTTTTTGTATTTTAATCTACATTATTTAGAAAAAATAGGAAATGGAGCTGGAGCAGGTGATTAAAAGGTTCATTAAATTTTATTATAAAACATTAATTTTTAGTTTGTTTAGCTTACATTTGGGGTAAACTCAATCCGCCCTTAACATATTAAAATATATATAATTTGTTAGCACAGAAATGAAAAGGTCACACTATCGGCGAAAAAAAAAATAGAATAATATCTTCACTATTTTTATACAGATATGCAGAAAATGCTTACAATCCCTGAGAATTTTGATGAATTTTTGCTCGTTATGTTAAAAAAAAATCGGAAGATTAAGTCCTATTACAAGCATCTTATTTTTCTACTTAAACACCAAAAAAGCTTTCTCATTTATAGATATACAACAATAGGTTGAGGTCATTTTTCAATGGAAAATATAAATCTAAAGAACTCATCTACTTTTATAGCGTGGCTTAGATTTGGCTAGCTGTTTAAAAGTCATGAGACATGGTTATTGTTTAAGAGTTAGTAGTTTGGAAGATTTCAGGGGATGAGAGTGATACCTATAATACCATCTATAGGAATTCTGTTTCGTTAACATCGTTTAGTGTCTTCATTCCACAATCTGGTTTTTTATTGTCCTGACAATTATTGATCTCAAATATTGCGAATACTGGTCAGTACTACAAAAAGGTGTATCCTTCTTTTCGTGACTCCTCACATACTTTCATTAGACATATGGCTGGTCCTTCATTAGTTACTCCAATGAACCTTTCAGGTGTGGAAACGACTAGTAACGACGTTTTATAATTCTTCAAAGCACGCTTTAAACGGGCGATAAGGCTGAACCCCACGGGACATGTAGGTCAAGGGTGTCACGGAACGGTCTTTGATTTTTCATCCCTTCCTGGTCATTCATGGAAATTTACATGATGTTCCTCAAAATGAAGACAAAGTTAGTACAGATGTCCTCTATTCAGGAATTCAACATTCGGATATTTTTCCAGACTTCCGAATGTCTGCAGTATATTGATGACTGAGATTGTATTTGGTCAGAGAGCGACCAATAAACTGAGGTATTAAGATCGACATTAATTTTTTTAACGATATCAATTATGTCATAAGGTCTTTAGTAGGTGCATACACGATATCGAATCGTTTCTGTCAATGTCGCACATCATTAAATTTGAGAGCAAAGTATTCGAACATTACACTGATCTGGTCGCACGGGCACCGGACTAATCAGGACAACTTTGAGGCTGATGGTCTGGCGGAAATAGGGGCGAACCTCACAAATGAAGGCACTGAACTTCTGTGTGGTTTACAACTCACCGCCTGTAAGAAACTTCAATTGCAGCAGGATGATTTGGCTAAGATTGGATTCCTACTCAAGATCTCAAGAGCTCTCTTGAGAGACACAGTTGCTGCGATTCTGAATTTAATTGTCGCTTTGAAATACGGGCAATGAGAATGGGTCCTCTATAAAATGATTTCTGCAGAAGATGTCGGAATGAGGAGGAAACGATGCTTCATCTTTCTGCCATTACCATGGCTTATTTGGCAGTTCTTGGTTATCTCTAACAGATGATTTGAGGGACATCTGTGGTTTTATTAGGAAGTGCGGATGCTTTCATGGCGGTATTACTGTATAAACTCTTCTCAAGTTTCTGTTTCTTCTATCTCAATTGCAGACATTAATTTACCTACTATTTTTGTTCATCCTCTCTTCATCTGGTTTCCATTAAAACTTTTTTATGTAAGAAAAAGAAACCCTTCTTATTATTCGAGGAAGCCTGATGACCTAACATTACCTAAGCATCAACTCAAAGTATTTTTATAATCTTTCGCACTGTATCATTGTGCTGTAGCCCGTTTTCTCCATTTCATTAGCTTGGCTTTCGGAGAATTAAATTGTATTGGGTTTTCAAAGCTAACGTCCTTTAACTTTCTAGATAAATAACTTGACTTTCGAAATGCAATAACCAGCCCATATCACTCAGGCATAGTTCCGTATGTGAGGATGCTTAGCTCAAGTAGGTACTTCAGTATCCTCCTACATTTTTCAAGCAAAATCGTGATAAACAATAAATTATTGCTCTACTGTTTATTTGACAATTACTGAAGCGTTTCAAGATGGATTTGGGTAAATGGCGAAAACGACTTTTCATAATAAATCAAATTTTTTTGCTGTCCAGATTTTTTTACACTATGGAAATCACTGTAATTCTATGCGAATTTAAAATTATTCGTAGCGTATGAATAATATTATTTTAAATAGTCTTGATCTAGATTAAATTAATCTTAAACTTTAATTAAATTAACTTTATGTTCCTACATTTTGCATCTGCAATAAATTCGAACAATATTTCTGGAACATTCATAAATTTCTCAACAATAACATGCGCCCTTGTTTCATGTTGTCATATTGACCCCAAATTAGAATTGCAGTAACAAATAGCCAAAAAGGAAAAAATAATGATTTAAGACGACATTTCTTCCACTAAATGATTTGGAAGAAAAAATATGAAAAATGGAAATACAACAAAACATTTGCAAACATTTGCTAAATATGGATATTTGCTGGTCTTTTTTTCCTTTTTTCACCAAATTTACTTTCCTCATTGTTTTAGTGCCCTTTTTCGAAGAAATTTGAAAGCACCAAGAAAAAAATTGGTCATAAACTATTGTACTTTGGAAAGAAGGTTACAAAACATTTGTCATTTTCTTTATTTTATTTTTAAGACATTCTAACTTGAAAGTGCAGGAGGAGCAGAGGAAAAACTGAAGCGATAAATAAAACAGATGAAATATTTTTACAGCGAGATTTTTTTGTAGTAAATCGCCTTTTAAGTCAAGATATAAATCAAATTTGCAAAAAAAAAAATGAAATGCATTTTCAGATGTTATTAATTTGACCAGCTGTATGAAAATTTTTAAAAATCAAAATTTTACTATTGTGTTTTCGATATTTTAGGTCATTTTTCTAAAACCTTCAATTTAAGAATCTCCAATTACGTTTGAAATTTAATAAACTCGTTACAGATTAATTTCTTGAAAGAAAATTCCTTTTGAAACATTAAACTATTTACTCCCACCTGTTAATGAATTCATCTGAATTAAGGGTGAATATTCTCATTCTTCGATATTTTTGTGGAAAAAAATGTTAAATACTTTCAATTTGCAAAAAAGGGCAAAATCAAATGCATCCAACAGCAACAAGATGAGAATTTCTGAACCAATACTAATGAAAGCACTGATGTAAGGGGAAGTATGCCAATTTAATTGAAGAAAATAGTAGTTTCATTTAAAGGGACAGGGCTCTTTGTGAGACTACATCATACAGTTTCAAAATTCACATTTTAATTCATATAGAAGGAATGATGAATATTTTTGTTAACAACGAGAAATGCGCTACTTTTGTAAGTTGTTCTTGACAAGCTATAATTGCCGCTTAAATATACTGATCATTTCAAGTCAAGTGACAAAACTCTCGATGGTCATTCCTGAGTAATTGACTCTCGTCAAACATCGGCTATTGTGAGAAGCTTCTGCTCTCCTAATTCGAGCGGCTTTAATTGAGCAATTCGTTAAAATAGATTATGGAAACTTTTACTTAACTTTTTAGCTATAAGACCCAATTGGTGAAGTACGAATTCGGATGGAACCCGTCAGAAAATGAGCAATATCAAGTAAAGCTCTAACAAAGATTTAAACTAAGTAGTAAAACTAAGACAATGCTTATGAATTACATTTCAAGTCCAGTCAATTAATTAATAATGTTCCTCGACACTCGTCAAGTCTCGACGTACTGTAAGTAACGATGCAGCTTCTGTATTTATGGGGCTGGAAGCAAGTACCATCTCGGCACAACTCTCTAGAGAATTCAATTCATACTACCTTGTACCTAAGAGTACGATGGACAAACTCCCGGAGAACTCTCTCACTGCTCATATAAGCACTCTATATTATTGTGCAATAATTCAAAAAGCAGTAATTACGACCGTGATCACTAACTCGTTCGCACTAAGGAAAATCCGAAAATGTTGAATATAAAACGGTAAATTTCTAAATGAAACGATAAGGATTTCGAAAGATAACTGTGTCCTGTCTCAACTTATGTTTGATATATGTAGTTCCTGATATGATGCTTGGAAATTATCACATCTAAAATTTAAGAAATAATCTTCAACTTCTTTATATCAGACCGGAAATATAGTTTTAAAATTTATCCACAATCAAAATTTTACTTTACTTTTCCTTATTTTCAATCGATCAGTTTAATATTTTTTCCAAAGCGCGAAAATTCAGGAGACAGCTTTTTATCCTCTCTGTGAATTTAAATCTTCGTTAAACATAAATAATAAGATTTAAAAAAAAATTTAACATAACATTGCAAAAGGTCACGATCTTGAAGAATTTTCATCATAGGATGATTTCAAAGTGTGAAAAAATGTTAAAGTCTGGAGCGAACTCGATATTTTTCGACTTTACAATAGAGGGCTCAGGAGTAACATGCAATTTTCTTAATGAAGATTTGAAAATATTGAAATGTTTCAAAACAGATCGCAAAAAGGCATATTTGGCTTATGGAACCAATCAATGTCTTCCCATAAGGAGATACAGAAAAGATAGCTAGAACAGTTTAGCCAGAAAGGGGAAATTACTGATTTTTTAATGAAGCTATATATGCTTCTTCCAGTACAAGTTCTTGGAATGTTCCTACCAGTTAATAATATTTCCGGATCCTTCTTAGTCATACTTCCCCTTGTCACTAACAGATGAGTCTCTGACAATGGCTGATGTTCTGCATTGTTATTTTTTATTTCACTTCCTATTTTCTGTTGCTATTTCTGCATTTTTATTTGTAACACACATACATACTCACATACACACACACACACACACTACGAAAAAATCAGAGTGCGTACAGTGAATGTCCAAAGTGGAAAATTGGTTTTAATTAAAATGAATGGAGTTGAGTTTTTGCAGCAACAACAACACACATTTCCATGGACTTACTTTATCACAATTTCTTTCATTCCTTTTTATAACAACTTGTATTTTTTTACATTTATTCAGCAACATTTTCAGTTTTTTTTATTTTATTCTTTCGTTCGTTTTTTGATATTCTTTGATATCAAATTAAATGGAGAAAGAGTCCTTTTTACATGATGAAATTTTCATTGGAGAGAAAAAATATGTGTATGTGTGTTCTTCTTATTCTATTTTATGTTAGTTGTTTTTGTTGTTGGAATGCATTACGGATATTTTTCTGTTGCAGAACTGACTTGATTGAAATTTTAAATAGCAGTCATGATGTCTGTCTTGTAAAGTTTTTCGTTCGCTTTTTTTGTTTGGTTTCTGCATTCTTTTAATACTTTTCGGTTTCATTTTGCAGTGAATGAAGGAATAAATAAAAATGCAATGTTGGTAAGGAAGGAGCACAAAAAAAGATTAAATAAATGAAATCCATTACAAAGAGTGTAAGTGATGAATAAATTTCTATTGGGGTTGATGAAATGCAAGAGTAAAACTGTATGACGTTGGGCCGTGGAGAAATCTTGGTTTTGGTGTAACCACGTTAAATAACTGTTAAAACGTCAAAATGGGAAGTTGATTTTCGTTTACACTTGCACCGTGTCTACATCAATCAAAAAGAAATCAAAGTTAATGTTATTCTTAACTGCTTAAGCCTCCTTATTTTAACCGAACAATCAGAGTTTGTCATTGGGTTTGTCAAAATAAGAAACTACTTATCACCTCTCATACTACTATAGAACAGAAATCATAGTATTTTTGAAAAATCTTTTTCGACAGCTCCAAGTTTCCATAACGAGTGGTTCAATGGGTTCATATCGGTCTCTTATTCCCATTGGGTTTTGGTTAGAATTCCTCAGAAGGTTCAAAGACTTTGATGTTTAAGGCAAATTGAAGCAACACCCACAACAACAATATTTCAAACTCTTGCTTCATATCATACCTGTCTTAAGGCTGATCGTTTTCATATTATATCTTCCCATAATAGTACCTCTTTCGACTTAACAAAAAGTTAATGATGGAAAGATAATGAGGGTCCATACTTGGTTTTCCACTGTACGAGTGCTATTTAATCACATTGAAGTTACTTATTACGTCGGGAGAATATTGGAATAATAGAATATATCCTAAGTCATAGACTGGTATTATGTAATCCGACATTGGACTAAAAGTTGTGGAAGTGCTCTCAACAACAAGCTGAAATTGTAGCTTGAGTCCATTTACGACTTTTTGAAAATAGTTCGCGGTTTAGTAAACATAGAGGTAGAGTACTGCAATAGAAGCAATAAATTATCTCGGAATTTAAAATTAAGAAGTACAAAGCCAGGTATGTCTAAATCACCGTCTGTGCAAAATAACAATATGGAAGCCGTTGAAGGGTTTGAAAACTATCGCTAGTTAGTTATTGCGGAGATCTAGGCGCATTAGTTTCTTCAAAACAAATGGGTTTGAGATTATTCTGTATGGAATCTACTGAAGAGTTTGATACTAGAGAGTTATTACCATCAGTTACATACTGTTGATATCTCGAAGAATTGACTTTTAAAAATCTGTGCGCGAAATAAGTTATTGAAGAGTTTGAAAGTAGGTATTTATCTCGCTAATAAGATAGTGAGAAGATCGCGAATCAGCAATAAACTTTGATGGAAAACCCATCTTTTGGAGAAACTGATTTGAAATCAGGGACTATAAAGTATTTGCCAGCTATTCAATGCTAACAGTGAATGATCGATAGATTTTAAGGAAAATTGCAAAGAAATTTCTTGCAATTAAGGCCTTGAATGCATTAGCCTGTTCTTAACCACTGTTTGTACTGACCATGACCTCAAGTATAGCATATTACTTGTCATTTACAGGGTACTGCACCAATCACATGTTCATCTTCTCACACCCAAACAACTTAAGAACACCAAACCAAGTGAGTTAATGTGGTCAACCAGTTGATAAATGTTTGGTTAGCTTGCGGACATGTTGAGGACATTTAAAAAAGGACAGAATAAAGCAAATACCCCAACGAATCCAAAGTGAAATGTGCAATGTGCATAATTGATTTGGAAAAGACAAAAAGGGAAAATTAAATCTTAACATACAATAAATGAAAGTACTAAGTGTAGTTGTCCGTATAAAGGAATTGGTCCACATAATAGAAGGGCAATAAAAAAGAATTGTTATGTTTTAGTATTTATGAGAAATACAAGTGGAAACGCCTTCTTGTCTTCTTTTATTTTTTTGTTAAGCAACAACAGAACCAGGTTACATGTCACTCCCTTTTGGAAAACATTCATCATTGAATTAAAATGTCTAACAACCCCAAATGCTAACAAAATGAGCAGCAAAAGTAAAAAACGGAAAACAACTAAAGAAAGACATTTTCAGCCAAACAACATTCAACATAGAACATGTGCTGCAAATGTCATTTTTATAAGAAGTTTTATGATTTTTCTTCGTTTTGTTGGTGCTATAGTTTTGTTTTTTTGTTTCGAGTCTTTGGTATTTTGCTAGAAAAGAAGAAAGCCAGACCATGTTTTCTTTAAACTTCCAGCAATTGTCATAAAAGCACTACTTTTTTGTCTATTTCATTTCTGGGTTGTTGTCTTATGATACTTCTTAAACTATTTACATTGTCTTTTTGTTTTATTATTATTTTTTTTGCTTCTTTCTTTTCTTATTGGGAGTATCATGTTCAGTAGTAACCCATTCCTTTTTGTATAGAAGACAGATATTGTTAAAGCCCGCATCATCATGGTTGTTGTAGTAAAATCATCATCATCGGTGTAGTCAGCATCATTTGTTCTAAGTTTCAACTCTGCCCTATTCCACCATGCATTTATTGCAACTACAATAAGAACAATAGCAACAACAACAATAACAACAAAAAATATTCAACATCAAATAACCAGAAGGCATTTACCGAAATAAATACGGAAATATATACTTAGAAGAAACAATTAAAGTATGGCATATTCGACTGTCGGGAAATTTAAATACCCTGCATGGGAAATATATTGATATAAAATAGATTGATATAAAATATAAAATACCTAATATTTCTCCACATCAGTGTAATATTTTTTAACTAACAGTTTCATAATATTATAATTTGATCCCTCATCGATCATGGAATGGACTTAATGTAGCTATCAGAATCACCTAACGTTCTGTTAAATGTATCAGATTTTAATTTTCAAATTCAGAACACTACCACTCTTCACATATATGGTTATATCCATAAGGGAAGTGGGTTCAATAATTTTTGTCCTCGCTGTGTTGTGATCGTTTATTCAAATTAATTTGAATAATTTAATTAATTTGAGAGAGCAGTAGCTTCAAAAGTATTCCTCGTATCCCTACAAGAAAAAATGTCTTCTCTTCTGTCTCGCAGTTTCTACTGCAACCAGATTAATTATATGAAAAACAAAAAGCTGATTAATCCTGTCGATTCATACGAGGGTCAAATAATCTAAACAATACGGTGTGTGGCGTTATTGAGCTATCTCTCTAACACCATTTTAGTTTTATCTTTGAAAAGGAAGATTATTTGGGGCCAAATATCAATATAGTTATATGAACTACTTGTTGTTTGATTTAACTAAAAACTTTTTTCCTGTCATCTTCTAATTAGTTTTTTTGTTAAAATACGTCAAACAATCTTGACATAAGTCAAAAAGGACGCTTAATCAGTTGCATTCTTAAAAATTGGATTAACGATATTACTTAAATTGTCAGATACTGAAACGTACTTGGGAGCGGAAGGATAGAAGTCTTCTTGTAAAAGGAAAACAACTTCAACGGCTTCAACTTTTTTCTATCAAAATTCGCATCAATGATGTCCGCGAGATGTTTTATTTCGGGACCGAAGATAGTTAAACGCAGACGTCACACTAACGTGTACAAAATTAATGTTTCTGTTACTTTCCACAAATATCAAAAGAAATCAGTATTTGAATATCAATTGTCAAAATTTAAATGAACCGAGAACGCAGCTACAATAAATTTATTTTTGGGAGTTGTCACATCATATCAACCTTCTCACAATTTTAATTTTTCATGTTAGATCGAACGTCTTCTGCCTGACATAAGTTGAGCCAAAGATCTATTACGCTTGCAACGTTTATTAGGCTTCAACAACTACGAAATGTTCAGTTGTGTGACACTTCAACGTAGATGTCATTTTTGGTGCACTATCACGAACATAAATTTCTCCGGAGAACCATGAAATGGGTGATTTAGGACAGTTGTTTTCAAATTTCTTGTCAGAAAAAAATCTTCCAATTTTGGAAACACTTCTTCAAGTATGATAACCTTGTTTGGCATATTAATTTTTGAAAGTTTTACTGCATTCATAGATTGTATATTATATACTTTACCAACATTGAAAACCCAAATCGTGACGCAGAACTTCGATTTCTTAAAAGATTCGAATACTGCGGATAATAATTCAGATTTTGGTTTCAATTTAAAAGTGTATTAAAAAGTTTAGATCAAAGATTTAGTTAATATCAGTTTACTAAATTGTATACCATTCACCACCATATTTCGCGATGAAGGTATTTTATATCTTTGTCATTCCGAGTGCTAGACCAAGAAAGAATCATCTAAGACCCCGTCCGTCTGTTGCTAACATGCTCACATCAACAATAATTGAGAGAGTTCAGTGAAATTTGGCCAGAGTATTTCTTATACTCCTGAGAAGTTTCCTGTTTAAAAAAGTTATAGATTGAAATCTGAGACAATCTTCTAATGCTGAGAATTTTGAACATGGATTATGACTAAACGGCTTATTCAATGTTCATGAAATTCGACACATAGATATTCCTTTAGGAAAGACAAGAGTGAGTGGTATCGACAGTAAATTTAATGAAATCTGGCGCATAGATGAAGCAATTAGCTAAAATATTATGAACTACATAATTTTGGAATATAAGGAATCCTTACAGAGCAATTTTCAATAAGTTTAACAATTATTTTCAAATTGTGGAGGGTATTAAAGGTTCACGATAGTCGAATATAGCATTCTAACATACTGGACTTGAATAGTTCATAAATAATTTTGTATTTTTATTACGTACGGAATGATACGTCTAATATACTCTCCATATCATCATATGTAGTAGTGAAGCGTATAACAAGAAGATGAACTTTTTTCCTTTTAATTTTTTTTTATTATTTTTGGAAATGTTGTAAAAGCTGCCACCATTGTGTACTCATTCCTTACTATTGCTACTCGTATTGTAGATATTGCTGCAACTTTCAACATTTAGCTACCAATAGCTGTTAACTGCTGCATCAGTAGTAACAGCAGCTATAACTGATATTATTTTCCTCTTTTTTCTCAATGTTCTTTTCTTGCTGTCTTTTAGAAAAATATTTCAGTTTTGTCGCGATGATTTATTTCCGACAGTTAACAGTGTTGGGAAGGCAGTTGCAGGCAAACAGGCAGGCAGTCAAGCAGTTGCAATCATACTCCATCCAACTAAAACCTTTCAACATTTAAGCCAACAGCAACAACAAAATATTTAGTTTTACCCATTTTCTTTGTCCTTGTACTTTATTTTTGTTGTTGCCTTATTTTGGGAGCAAATCTATGGCATTTTTGAAAAAAGGAGTATATGAATTCTATATTCTCTATCTTTTATTTCATAAAATTATATTTTATTATTTTTCATTCTTCCCCTCCATTCACTGCTGTTGTCTTGTTCTTCTTTTAATTTCTGGGTGAAATTATGAGTATTTTTGTTGAAAGTACTAATGTTGCTAAGCGCAGTTGTTGCTAATGTTGCTGCTGCTGCTGCAATTTTCTATTGCCGTTTTTAAACATTAACGGTAAGTTATGTTTTGCAACTGACATTTCTATAAAATATCTCAAAACATTTTATAAAATGATGGCAACACAAGAAACATACACACAAACTTTATGTTTGTAACTATGGATGTGTGTGTAAATTTCCAAACTGCTATGAAAAAAATTGTTATGTCAAAAGTTTAGTTTTTTGTCATTTCTTTTTCTTTCCAGATTGAACAGAGTTGGAAGTAGAAAAAAATAACGAATGTCTTAATTGAATTATATGCCATTTAGAAGGAAAATAGTTTAGTGTTTCTTTTTAGATAAAACTGGCAGACACAATAGCACCTATTTTGAAATCAACTCCATATGTTCGTATCTAAAATGTCCAATCAGTTATTAAATGATATTTTACCAAGTTTGACAGGATGGAATATAATTTATTAATATAAAGGAGTTAAGAATTTATACATGGTCAGGAGCACCCCTATAGTGCACTAAAGCAATACGACAAAAATAGAGAAAACATTTTTTCGCATTTTTGGATAGGTAAGTAAGTTTGTAGAGGAGAGTGTTATACCTATTGGTATGCAACCAGGCCACTTAATAACGGCTTATAGTGTTCTCACCGTTCCAGAAAAATTACAGATACCAACCACAAGCGATTATATCAATTCCATGTCTTATAGATAATTCTCAGATTTTTTCCATTTAACGTATTTAAGGCAAAGTACCCTTCAGAAATTTTGAGATCTTTGGGTTCCAAATGCTAAACTCACACATCTAAAATGTTCGATGTCGTCGGTGACACCTATCTTCCAAGCTTATCATATCTATTAAAGAACAAATTATTGTTATAACTCCGTAAAAAACTGCAAATATTCCGTATCCATCTTAAAGTATTTTGAAAAAGCTTAGATTATAATGGTATTTCAAGTACTGGATAAATGACCACATCCAACTGATAATCAATAATAATCAAGGAAGATCGATCAGAATATTCGACTAAATACGAAACCATAATGACAACTCTCGGTATGTTGTGATGCAAATCTTAAATAATGGGAAGTTGTGGTCCTTTCTCGTTACTGTCCTCTCCGTTTTCATTTCAACTACTATTTGCTTTGATCGATATAGAATGCATTTGACTACAGAATAGGGTAACAGAATATCTACCTAAAAACAAAATCAGTTCTTTTGGAGAGAATTGTCTAATGTTAGACAATATTTTGATTAATCTGTTTTTCATAGCATTTTTAAATACATATAATATTCGATTTCATCGATTTGAAATCACCTTTCTTGTTAGTAAACTTGTTGAGTTAATTCGTAGCCACATTTTGCGTTGTCTTCTTTATATGGATTATTGTATGGCTCCACTTCAAATTTCTTTTTATGATAACTTTCAAAATGTCCCAAGTGCCTTTTTAATAGTGAATAACACTATTCCATAAATCGCTCACACGAATAATTCTTAATATATTTGGCAAATTATATAACCTACAATTCAATAGGAATTAAAAAGTTCCAAAGGTAATCGAATAGGCTAAAAAATGTAAACCGTAAGATATTCTGGTGATCAACAGTAGTTATTTTGATTTCATCGAGTTTTACACCAAAATGTGTGTTAACCTCTATAGTGCAGGTTCTTAAAAGAGCAGTTGTCGTCTTTGCTGGTGAAAGTTACAGGTGCGTACATTAAAGAAGTTGTACATTTCGTTGAAATAACCATTTACCAAACCACATAGTTTATCAACTCTATACCCCGTTGTTGTAATATTGCGCTATTGATGTGACAGGTAGAAATTAAATAAGAATGGTAATAAGACGCCACTCTGTGAAACTCCCTGCTTTACTCTACGAGGTTTTGGTCTTCGATCAGGAAACACAGTAAATACTCAATTAATTCACCATTCATCTCTTCAAGTTGTTCGGTAAAGAGGACTGCATTCAAAAGCTTTTAAGAGGTCAAATGTCACATGGATCGTATCTTCACAAATTTCTCTGCTGGTTCAAACTACGGCTTTAGTTGTAGTGTTCATGGAAATCTGCTTGTAAAACTGTCATTCGGTCACATCTTGTTGAGTTTTTTGTATTGGGATAAGTCTACGACTTTTCTAGGCATTATAACGCCTTGATTGGCATGTTGAAAACCATAATCAAGTACTCAATTCCTTGCTTTCTAAGGTTCTTCAGCACTGATATTTCGTAGGGACCAATCGTTTTCGGTAATTTGACTGCATTTGCAACTTCATTGGAGTGAGCAATTTAGTATGTCCGTGTTCTCTCAGGAATAAATCGTCAGCAATTTATTCAGTCCCGTGTTTAGGTTGCATTTACAAAAATGAAATTTCCAGATAAGTCATTACATTAACATTATTTTTTTAATTGTCCATAAATCACAAATAAACCAACAAACAAGTATTCGATGTATATATTTATGAACATGATTTTATGATTGACTTCCGTGAAACTGGAGAAAATATTAACAATATATGACAATTTAGTTATTATTATAACGTCACTTGGAATACCAAATAACATCCAAGATTAACCAACCACTGTTACCTTAAAAAATTTTAAAGGATAAATTACATCCCTGTTATTTTAAATAAGACCTTAAATTTTATTTCGTAATTTAAGTATATTTAAACTTTTTAAAAAACATTAAATGCTTAAGCATCATTCGGATAAATGGTCTTGTGTTATAGAATCATATTTAATATATCTATGATTTATAGGGTCAAAAGTGTCATCAACGAGTGAACAACGAACGTACGACCAAATGAATGAACCAAAACTCCAACATCATCACAACAAATACAAGAATAATAACATCATCCATATCATCATTATTTTTATTATTACCAGCAGCCAAAGCACCAGGATCCTCACTCGCCACCACCAACAATAGCATTAACAGCCAAGCAGCAGCAGAATTGAAAGGAAAAGATGAAAAGGAAGAAGTGAACAGAAGGACTAAAATGATGCCTGAAACAACGAAAATGAGATGAAATTTCCAATAATTTACGATGAATTTATAAACGAGTGTGAATTATGACAATAATGAACGACACAAAATGCATAAAGTGTAAAAATGAAGTGAATGTTGAATACGACAACTGAACAAAACAACACAAAAAAATTTAAAATCCATAACAGAAAGGACATCGCATGAAAAGCTAAAAGGACAATCACAGTGACAAAAAAAATCATATATGCGCATAAATACAAGTGATTGTGCAAAGTTATGTGTATTCGTGTGTGTGTGTGCGTATGAGTGGCATGAATGAATTAAGCAACATACAAAAATATGTACATGCATCAAAATGCATTTATGACATAAATTTTCACAGCAACAGCAGTAACAAAAAAAATGCATCATGCATCTACAACATGTTGTAGGCCAAAAATTAAAACAAAAACAAAACAAATTATGCAGTATGAAAAAAATACATTTTTAATGAAAAAAAAAACACACCAACAACTACAATAACAAAAAATATATATAAATGCAATTGGAAAATGTGCATAAAATGCGACAGCCATTACGAGGGTTTTATTTCATTATCGAAATTTTGCACAATTTGCAATATTTGCAATGATTGTTATTTCATTTCATGTTTTTATTGTAGTTGTTGTTATTATACTTTTCAGATTTTTTTTTTGAGCAATATGAAAAGCGATAAATTTGTTGGATTTTTTGTTGTTGTTGTTATGGGATTCTGTGAGCCATTTTATCCAGTCGTAACCAGAGATTCAGATTCATTTTAGTGATGATGCACTTCATTTTTACGCACAATTTTATTAGTGGCAATGTCAGTATTCATTCGCATCAGCACCAAATAAGAGGGACATTGAAGGGTATTAACAGTCATTATTCAATGATATCGCATTTGAACAGATAGATGCAATATAATATTCTTCTATAATTGTCAGTACACTGTAAAGAAATTTGATAATTCTTATAAAATAGCAGCAAAAGCTATGACAACATAAACTAGATGAACTGCTAATTTTTATGATGGTCCAACACACATATTTATTATTCTCTACGCCTGGCTGCACTTCTAAAAACCCATCAACTTTGTGCTTATACTTGATACTTTGAGCGTATGCTTAATAATATTTATCGACATAATTCATACGCATCTATATTTCTTTTGTTTGGTATATTTAATAATATTATATTATCTGAAAAAAGATCAAACTGTAAAAAGCCTACAGTTTAGACAAAACCTAAATAAAACAAGATATAGTCGGTCATATCCGACTATGGAAAACCCTACAACATTTGTTGGTTATAAAAAGTTCTTATGAAAAACTTTTTATAACCAGCTCGTTTTCCGAGTTGTACTTAAAATACATTATAATGATTATTATTTTACGACTATTTTTTCTGTGGAGTCATAAAGGACATATGAGGAACTATGGACCGATCTTCGTCTTCTGTTTCTATAACATAAATACAATACCAATTTTTTTTACTTCAAAGTGATATTTCGACGTGGTGGTTGTATGAAGTTTTGGAAAGTAATTTAGGTCAAGGTAGTCGCAGTAAAAAGGATGGATGATTAGTGCTGCACTTGGTTAACCAATCACTACTACAGAAAACTTTGATACAGTCGCCAAATCTGTTAGGGATTGCAAAATGCTATTGCCAAAGAAACGCAACTGCAGGCGCCTGAAGTCAGGGCAATGGCAAACATCGTTTCTACCTCTTCCTCATTCCGACAACTCCTGCAAAAATCGTTTAAAAGAACACCCTTTCTTGCCGGAAGTATTCTAAAATGAAAATGTCTAGATATCGCAGCAATTGTGTCTTCCAACAGAGTTCTTAAGATCTTGAGTAGGAATGAAGTTCTGGACACATCTAATTTTAGCCAAACCATCTTGTACATAGACACTTTGGTTCATAATTCCATCTGACCTACACTATACTATAGAGCTTATACTCTATACGTTTCATAAAGCTGAATAATAGTAAACTACACAAACGATTCATCTGTGAGATTCGCTTAGTTTCTATTTGCCTTCATTTATCCTGAGTAGGACATCTAGCCTGAACAGTATAAGGTTACAATGAAAGTGTGTGAAAATGTTTGGTTGATCTATATCAGAATTTTACTGTTACTAGTATTTTACTCTGAATTTATCCTATAGAGTCCGGAAGGTCAGCAGCTCAAATCAAGAAAAATTCAAACCTTGAAAGTTTAAAATGAAAATCACTCTTGTCGAAATAATATGGTAAAAAGTTATAAATTATAAATGATTTTTCTCTGTGTATAAAGTATACGAAATATTCGAATTGAACATCATCATTATTTGAAAATAAAATTGATTGTTGCCTCCATAGATATCCGTACAGATGGCAAACAATCACTACGCGAACGACAAAAAAATCATATAGAGAGAGATATTGGTGAAAATTCTATAAAATTAAGTGGAAATTGGTGGGTGTGTCTGTAATTGATGCAACTCAATTGTCCATATACCAGTATTTACAATGGTATATTGTAGTGCTGTTACAGCAACTGCACTAATACTGGGATATCGAACATTTATAGACAGAGTATTGAAAGTGTTTAATTGAAATTATTTCTGTACAAAGTTTTGGAATACAAAAAAGTGGATTTTCTATGAATATTAAACGCAGTGATGAACTGTTTTGACCCGCTGATATTTAACAGGTGTCGACAACATCTCTCAAGGACCTTCAGATGTCAGCTGTCGAATATACTAAAATTTTCACCGATCAGATGAGTGTTTTTTCTTCGCCTATCTGGAAACTCGCTGAGACAACACATATGTCGAAACTGCTGAACTGCGCTTTATCAGTGGTTACTTGGCCACTTGTGGCTCAATGCCATACAATACTTGTAGGCATTGAGCCCATTTCTACATCCCCATCGTGGTTGTACTAGAACTATTCTTGAAGACCTGAGTTCATACGGTTACATGAAATCGCGGGATTTGTGACACCTCAGTAAATGTCTTTTAATGCTGCTATATATTAATGCTGATCAAAAGAGCTTTGAAGATACCTGTGTTTGAAAGATGCCTCCGTTAAAGTACAAAAAGGTACTATTTTCTGAGAATTTCATTATATTACTTAACATTGTGCAGATATTTGTTATAGTCCAATATGATTCTTAGGGCTATATTTTGCTCAGAGATTGGACAACTTATTGCAGAAGATTTGAAGTTTTACCTCAGCTTGACACTCTCAGCCTCCGTCTTTAAAAAAAGTTCAATGCAATATTCCATGAATCGATTCCTTTACAATCTGTGTATTGTATTTGTGAGTGTTTATGTTGTCATACTGAAATAATGATGTTTTTTCGTTGCAATTATTTTTGTTGTTGTTTTTGTATAGTCATACGTTTATATCCTTAATTATGATTATTGTTATTTTTCGCTCGAAATGTCGCATTTACTGTCATTGTTGTAGTTGTTGATGATATGTATGTGCTATAGCTACTGATGCTGTTATAATTGTTGTTGCTGTTGTTGTTGCATCATCAATGGCAACCCATTTACTACAACAACACCAACAATACTACATACATCTCTCGTTCTCTTTCTATACATTATATTGACTGCAGCTCGTTATGTTGCCATAAATTTTACAGTTTGACGTCGCATTAAAATGTTGTTGGAATTGATGTTGTTTGCTGCTACTGCTGATGTTGTTGTTCCTTATTTTTTCCATTGGTGACTATATATATATTTAGTCGTTGTTGTTGTTTTTTTCATCTTGTATATTTATTTTGTTGTTGGTGTTACGTGCAAAATATTACCAACGAATTGTATTGTTGTGCATTATTTTATTATTATTTTAACGATTTTTTTTAATTTTTTTGTTTCACTTTATGTTATGACACTTAAATGTCGCTATCATTTGATGTTCACCATTTCACTTTTCCTCTGCATATATCTGGGCGCTCATACATTACCTTCGTTCCTTGTCATTGTCCGCATCAGCTTCATCACCATTTAGTGTGTATGTATGTATGAATGTATGTATGTATGTATGTATGTATGTATGTATGTATGTATGTATGTATGTAAGTATGTTTGTATGTATGTGTGTGTACTTTTACATCATTCGTTAAATTTTGTTTTATTCCATTTTTGGATTTTTTTGTCACTGAAGTATATTTTTTTGTTTTGGTTAAATTTCGATATTTACAATTCACTTCACACTCATGCGTTGTTCAATTATCTGCAGCTTCATAAATCGTTTTGGAATCCATTCACATTTAACGTGTTTGTTTCTACGTTGGTCATGTGATATTACGTTTACAGTTGTATTGGTTTATTATTTTAATTTTTTAAATAATGATGAACTGTTTAAGCTTGTGACCAGAGTTCTTTAAAACCATTTTCTTTTTTGTCAGGTGAATTTAATTTCGGCATCATTTTGGATTCTTTTCTATGTTGAATTTTCTCATAGAAAAATTGATTAAGTAATGATTCCATTAAAAACCTTATTATTGTTAATATGAAGTGAAATAAAAGGTTCTTGATTAAATATTCCAAATTTCTATAAATAAAATGATTAGTAACTTTATTTAAAAAAGTTTAAACATTGCTGAACTTTTTCAAGATGCACTCTGTTCTTCCATTTTCTATAATAAGGTTCAACCTACAACAGCTTATGCTTTGGAAACTCTGCTCAGTTCTGTTAATCTTTGTTTCTCCCAAAATAACTAGAACTTTCCTTAACATTTTTTATTGGCTCAACTAATTGTGACTTTTTCTTTAAATTATGTTTTATTTATTCTTAACAATATTTGATTCCAATTTTTAATACAGAATTTTATTATTAGCGATGATCCCTAAAATCTTCATCTAAGACCTCCATTTCCGGATTATAGCGATAAGGGTTTTTATCATTTACAATCATATCAATTATGCTCAAAATGTAAACCAGTGATGTGTTTTCCCTTTATTAAAGTGTTCGTTTCCTTCTCGAACCGGTGAATATTGCTTTGTATTATGTCCCTTGTTTTATGAGCCTCCTGTACTTTGAATTTCTCAGCTTAATAAAGTTTTTCATTTTTGATTACCCTTTCTTTAAGCCTTTCCAATATAATAATTTATTAATAGATCTGGATTTTTTTGCGATGGTTTCGATCTGACTTTCCGAAACCATTTGGTAAACAACATACAAAAGTTATGTTTATCGGGAAAACATATCCTCTTCATAGCTTATGATGGGTGCATAATCTCGGTATTTACTTGTTGTAGTCAAGTACATTCGACAACCGATTTTACAGTGTCTGGATAAGAAATCCCCTCTTGCCTAAGGGACAGACGGATCGTTTAATCGATTCAGAAAATGACTTAAGTTGAACGGTATACTTAAAGGTGAATGTAATACCATTTTTTCTGTATGTTACAGACTTCAGCACAAACGCATAATTCCCCAACCACCTACGGTGGTGTAGGGTATAAAGACCTAGTAAGTCCAGCCATACCATCAGACTTCAGTTTCTGATGAAACTGTGATACTCTAATCATCCAGTTTCGACACCAGACTATCTAGATATTGATTTACCTTAACTGACCTCTCATTACAATAAGCAGATAACAACAGAGCTATAAAATATCCGTTACAGAGGCCTTTTGCTTTGTCACATATAGATTTTTGTCAAGAATGAAGTTATCTCCAAGAAAGTCAAGCCTTGTGAGGGTAAAAAAGTTGTGGTATAATTGGTGCAATCATACGATAAATTGAACTCGTATTCGAAATAACAAGTCATATTAAAGGGGTTTTTATTTATTTTTTCCATTGAATATTAATTTCCTTAAGACCCAAATTTTTTGAGTTATTTCATTATACCCTACACAACCGTTGGTGGTTGGGTTATTATGCGTTTGTGCTGATATTTTTAACAAACAGAAAAAATGGTTAAGTGTACCATTTGACTCTGAATCACTTTTTGAGTAGATTTTATGACGTCTACCTGTCCGTCCGGCTGGCTTTCCATGTAAACGTTGTGAACACACTTCAAGTCGCATTTTTTATGATGTGATGAAATTTGGTAATTTTTGTCTCTAGGGCAAAGCCTATTGATATTGGACTTAATCGGTCCAATATTTCAAGTTTTGAGATCATAAAAGTCTTAATTCAAAGCAATTTTAACGAAATTCTTCAAAAATAAATCTTATGATATTGTGAAACTATGTGCCTATATTATGTGGGGGTTGGCCCATTACTTCTCACAGGTCCTAGATAACTTCTCTTTCAAATGCCAATTTTACATAAACGTTGGTATTATAATATTAGTTGGTCGAAGTAAAATATAAAAATTCAATCACTGTAAGTAATTAAATGAAAGTGGGTCCATAAAAGCTCATAAATGTTATTGTCACAATAATGTCATCGACACTTAAGAACAAATCGGAGAATTTAATTATATGAGGGTCGTTCATTTATATTTCGTAACTACGAATTATAACCAATGTTGTGGTCTGGAGTATTCGGGCCTGACAATTACATACTTTCATATTTTCAATTGGGCGCTATTTTTATAAAAAATTTTAAATTAAAAAAAAACAAGTAAATAGTCAGTCAAGCTTGACTATGTAAATCCCTACACAGCAGTTTTGGTTGTAAATGACTGATACGAAAAAATTATGAACGACCCTCATATATTTCGGTTTCCTTATTTATGCTAAAATGTGCGATTTTGGTTTATATTTATCTTAATTTGATTAAATATTTTTTAAATTCTTACATATTTGTGAGACTTATGAGTATCTAAGTAATTGTTAAAATGGTGGCTGTTTGGGATTTATCAGAAATAGTGGACCGATCCGAACAATTTTGCACATCTCTTTAGAATATAATAATTTTTTTTGGCAAAATTAAGTTAAAATCGTTCAATATTTAAGAATTTTATGGTCTAAAAACTTCATTCCGAGGGGATATTTGTATAGGGTCCATATGAAATAATGGGCCGATCATAACCAATTTCAATAGTAATAGTACGTGTCAAATTTTAATAAGATCTCTTCAAAACTGTCAGCTGGACTTCGCAAACAAGCTTTGCATGGACAGACAGCAGGACGGAAGTGCATAAATCGACTTAGGAAGTGATTCGAACGGTTTACTTAAAGTGTTTTTTTCTGTACACAATCCCATAATATCCCTATCACCTACGGTGGGGAAGGGTATAAAAATAATTTTCTAAATCTGAAGACTTATTTGATTTTTGTCTGAAGGAGATTGATGATCTGGATTTATGTTATCTAAGGGCTCAAATTACTTAGAGCCGAAGCCTGCTGAACAATTCAAATATTGTTAAAATGCTTTCTGCATTAAGGTTGGACTTATTTTAAGTATATCAAACATAAAATTTAGTTCATTTGAATTTAGAACATATTTCTTTAATAGAAAAATGTTTTATATAGAAAAAATGTAAATGAAACTTCATAATAATGAAATTTACATACGTCATGTAAACATTTCAATGCATTTCTGCTACAAACACGCAAACTACAAAAACTGCATGTTAGACATGTCAACAACAATATGAAACAACAACAATGAGAAGTAAATGTCAAATTGTAATAAAATTCCTTAACAAAAAATATCCATTTTTTTACAAAATAAAATATCAATAATATTGACTTCTTGTAGCACGTCTTTGGTATTAAACATATTTGCAACATGTTAAATGTCTTTAGAATTCAAAAAAATATAAAATTTTCTACTTGAAATCATATTCATAAATATATTTGTCTACTCGGTAAATGTTTTGGATAGATAGAAAAGGTTTACCCTAGATATTCAGTTATAGATTTTGAATTGAATTTATTTTATGATTAACAATAAATCGTTCTCTTACCCTCAAAAGCAGAATGTTTTACCAATTTTTATTATTTCCTATATTTTTTCTCTCTAAAACTCAAAATCAGAAAGATGCTACAAAAGAGGACATCAGCATCAATAGCAATAACAACTACAACAATAATATGTTTATGAAAAACATTTTTAGATTTAGTTATAGATAACTCATAGATAAAATGAAATGAAATAAATCAAATAAGTAAGAATGCTATAATCGGTTATAACGAATCTTCGATACCCTCCATCACAAATGCGTGGAAGTAAATACGTGATGTTTCGAACATACATTAATGCATACACTCACAAAAGTATATTATAAATAACCGTTTTCTCTTAAATATAAAACGGAACACTTTATGAGTCATTAAATCAGTTATATTTTTGTCTATAAGTTCTTGTTTTACTTAACCGATCATTGATCATTTTTGGAATGTTAATATTATAGAAACTTTTGATTCTACTTTGTCGATTTATAATTGACAGTTTTACGAAAGTTCTTTGCCTGAACTTGCACTGAAACAAAAATCGTGGGTAATATTAACGAAACATTTTCGTAGAACTTTAACGAAAAAGGAGTTATTAAAAACCAAATGTTTATTCTAAATATCACAATTTTTTCTTCAAATTGAAGAAAATTCATCAGTTCTAGTTCTCGAAATAAATGTCACAAATCACTACGTGTATTAAAAGATGTAATTGTCAGCAAATTCTCGCAGTAGTAGTAGTCAATATTTTCTTTGTATGGGGCTATTTCTCTCCCTGATGCTATCCGTTCTACATTTTGTCAAGTAAAACAGTTGCTTGAGGAAGTTAGAATTATTCTTTAATCAATATTTGCTTTGTATGGAGAGTGCTCCTTCCCTTGGTTCTAAATAGTTTATATATTAATTTATTAAAACGTAATTATTTCCTCAATTTAACTAAAAATTTCGTAGATTTAACTTAAATATTAATTAAGTTAATACTTAATTAAAAATTAAGTAATTAAATTATATTCATCAATGTAAAGTGTTTATTTTTGTCAATTTGAATAATGTTTTATTCGAATTGAATAATTATTCAAATTGACCGCATTTTTATAAACAAATTCAAATAAACATATTGATAACTTTTCGTCAATTTGAAGAATTTACGAAAAATTGATGAAAATTTTCATTATGATGAATAAAGATTTCGTTGGCTGGTGTATAACCTAGTTTTCTCAAATTCTACACCTTTTTTGTTATATTTACTACCTTTTTTGGTTCAGTGTAGAAGTAGCCTTAGATATCGATCTATATCTTTTAATATACTTAAACCGATTTACTACTTTTAAATAGGAAACTTCTCAGGACTATAAAAAACACTTAAGGCCGAATTAAATTGTGCTCTGTCAATCATTGTGGATGTGAGCGTGCCAACAACAGATAGACAGCAGAGAGACGAACAGACAGACGGACATAGCTAAATCGACTCAGATTTTGATTTGATGCAAGAGTCTGAAATGATTCCTTCTTTGCGTACACGAGGAATGACAAAATTAAAATACCCTCTTCACCACATGTAGTTGTGAAGGGTTAAAAAATCTGAAGAATATCTCTACAAAAAGAAAATAAATATAACAAAGATTTTATAACATAACAAGCTTTTCATATCATGACCAAAATGTTGAATTAAAATCTGAAAAAAAACTTAAGTTTGAAAAAATATTATTTAGTAATCGAGAGAACAACAATAACAAGAAAGCAATGTCGTTTTTGACCATCTTTGATAACTCACGACAAAGCAATGGAATAAATTTAATTCAGGTACTAACAAATAACAAAAGAAATGTCCTTTAGTAGAAGAGTTAGAAGATACAGATACAATATTAAAGAAATGTCTAAATATGAAAATGTTTAAAATAACAAAATCACATATTTATTCTACAGTTATGGATTTATACATATTGTACATGACTACTCAAAAATGTAATTGTTCCAGGAAAAAAACTTCATCGATACTCTAGTACATACACACATTTTTATACACTCCACCACCACAAGTGTTGAAGAGGGTAAATTAATTTAGCCATTCTGCGTGTTACGCTAAGAAGGAATCATCTCAGACCTCAAAATAAATATATTCTTGCATCAAATCAAAATCTGAGCCGATTTACCTATGTCGGATTATCTGTTGTTAGCACGCTCACATCCTCAAAAATTGACAGAGCTCAATAAAATTTGGCCTTAGTATTCACTATAGTCCTGAAAAGTTTCCTGTTTAAAATCGGTTCAGTATTGTAAAAGATATAGACCAATATCTGAGGCAATCTCTAAGTTCGGAAAATTGTCTATTTTAAGTCGTTAAACTGAAATAAAATTTTATAACCAAAAACATAACTAATTTTATGACTCATCATTAAGTATCTGTGTTATATTAAAAATAGCGTGTACGTTTGTGGGTGTATGTGTGTGTATATGTATATCTAAGAAACCTAATGTTTAACTTCACACGAATTTGTGTTGGAGAGTATTGAAAATTCGGCATAGCCGAATATGGCATTCTTAGTTGTTTAGTATATTTTGTAATATATTTAAGTTTAACTACATATTTCTCCATAATTTTCATTTAATGACATTTTTGTCGTAAGAAGTTAATCTTAATCTGAAAATAATTTGATAATTTTAAAAGGTTATATAAACTTTTGGAAAATAGAACTTTTCTCCAACACCAGTTAGAAACTACTACTTTACCAAACTACATTAAATAAGTTAAAGTGTTATAATCGGTCAAGTTTGAGTATGTAACACCCACGCCACAGGCTAAATGAAATAACATACCCATCATCACAAAAGCTTTGTCCTTGGACAAAAGTAATGTTATGTGACAAATTTCATCATTTTTTAAAATTTTAACTGTATTTTTTTCACTCAAAAAGGTGATTTTAAGTCGAACGGTTTACTTAAAAGTGAATACTTTTCTGTGGGTAACAAACATCAGCACAAACTGATAATACCCTAACCACCATCCAAAACCTACATTCTGAAAATATGTCTTATATAAGCGCTTTAATCAAAACTTTCGATATTGCAAATTAGTTATCTATATGAAACACAGTTAGGAAAATTAGCAGAAAAAGTAAAATATAAAACGATATTTGTTTCAAAGTTTCAAAGCCCTATTCCTGGAAGAAGCCTTATATGGAAACTATACAAAGAAATGAACCAAATTTCGTGAAATTAGAAATATATTAGTTTGAAAAATAATTATGTCGAATTTCAATAGTTTTGATTTGTATTTATAAGCTTAAAATCATATTTCGAAAAAGCCCCTGATATGGACTTTGACCTGGCTCTAGAACAATTATTCTAGATGTCCAACAATTATTTTAGGAGTGAACATTTTTCCATCAGATAGAATAATTATACCTTACGAAGTGTAAGATGATCGAGCTTGAGCTACTAGGTTAATACTAAGTTAAAATATATACTGAAGGGGAAAAGCTCTTCATGATTGGACCGTTATTAACACCCATATAAACCCCTTTCCGAAAAGGCTTTCAAGTTTGTAAGATTCTCCTACCAAAGTATTTAACTCTACACCACCAAGGGTGGTTGGGGTATTATGCGATTATGCTGATGTTTGTAACGTATGGTTTTTTAACAACCTTAAATTACACTGTTCGATTCAGAATCACTTTCTGAGTCGATGTCCGTCAGTCCGTCTGTCCGTCCAGCTGCCTGTTCATGTTAATGTTGTGAACAGTCTACAGTCTACTCAATTTTCGAAATATCGGAATGAAATTTCCTACATATCATTCGAAGCCTATTGAAATTGGTCATGTTCGGTGTAATATTTCAGGTACCTCCCATACAAATCCCCTTCCAAATATTACTTTTAAAGGCAAAATCTCACACGTACGTTGGTATTTTAATAATAATTGGTCAAATTAATTATAAGTAAAAATATAAGCCTCCCAGAAAATTAATTTTAAAACGTCTTAATTTAATATAAATGTATAATAATGTACTGCACACTTAAGAAAAAAATCAGAAAATCAAATTATACGAGGGTCGTTATTTGATTTTTAGTAACTTCCATTTTTTACCGACAATGTGGTCAAGGGCATAATTTTATTATAATCCGGTACGAATATTGTTAATTATTTAGAAACCTCATGTCGAATGAAATTTTTTCCTGATGAACTAGCTCCTTATTAATCCTTCGATTAGATATTTGAGTTTTATCAATTAATTATTTAGAATGATTTTTCCATGTTTTAAATTCTTGAACAAGTTGGAGGACTTACCCTTTTCTATATAAATAGTACACAAATTGTGGCATGATGCTTTATTGTCCCAGAAATATGAAGTTAAATTTTGTGCCCTTTAAGGTCTTTCTACACATATTCGTTGCTATATATATATAAACATCACATTTATTGGACGATTTTTTAAATATCGAAAATATTGTTATTATGATTTGATTGAAAAATATTTTACATACACACAGACCTCTACAAAAAATACGCTTACATGAGAGATATATTGTTAAAGAGATATTTAAACCAAAGTAAAATTTTGACTTCTGCGTTCTATTCTCGTCTAAAACTATCTAAAATATTGTCTAGATTCTGCACAAATTCTTAATAATTGCTCTGCAAGAATCATTTACCTCTAAAAAGTTATATTATTTTGAATTAATTTTTTTTTCTCAATTTTGAAAGAATTTCTCACCTAAATGCATTCAAAGTAGATGCGTGGATATTGGGGGAAACTTTTTCGCGGCTAGTCCAATTGGAATTTTTTAATTTTTCACACCTTTTTCTTTAGTGTTTTAACAGCAACCTACTCGAGAAATCTGTAATGGACCGAAAAAAAGTAATTTCTTAAAACAAGTTTTCCCCGGATAGGAATTTTTGATATGTTGGAGTGGAAAAATTTGAATATTTTTACATCCCTGCATTAAGGATAACTTTGACCATAATATGTTCAAATTTCGTATTAATATCTTAATTTATAGAATTTGTGTAATAGCAAATATTAGAATTTTTTTTACAATGTTGCACCGAAAATAAGAATTTTTAATTTTTCATGAATTTTTTAAAGATATTTAGTTTAAATAGTCTAATCCCTACATATTATTATTTCCTAAGTAATTACATTTCCAACGATACTAAATATTTATGTAAAAATTTTTCATCATCCTTCAAAAAATATATACTGAAACTTGGTCACTACCCAGAAAATTACATATTTCCCATGTAAATATATACTGCAGTATTCTATGTCATAAATGAATATCAATATCAACATGTCTTTCAATATTTTTGCATAACTTTATAATGTTATAAATCATCAATTCTAACATGGAAAATCGTTTTTAATATTTCTCGGTTGCGATCCAAAATCATTTGTTTTAAATATATTTTCAAACGTAAAAAATGTTTTTCTTTGTCATAATCGCTACTTTCCGGATGTCTAAATTGAAAACAAATTTGAACATTATTGTAGTGACAATGAAAAGAATAATTTTTTCATTGATCTACCACTACATAAGAAACATTTTTCATCGGGGTAAAAAAACTATACTTTAAATTGAATAATTCCCATATTCCCCCCAAAGCAACTTGATATTCAATTTGTTTATTATTTTGCCACATACAAAATGTTGCATAAACTTGTAACATTTCATTTATCTATTTTTCTACAAAATATGTCATGCGAAATTGTAATACAGAAAAAAAGACATCAATATGTTTAATAAAAAAATATTTATGTTTTTTTTTCAGGTTTAACAAAACAACGTAAAGAAAAGTAATCGATTTAATAAACTGTCAACGCCATGCATTTCCCCACAAACACATACTCACACATATGTGTATATACACACTTGCAACATATAGACCATCAAATAGTCCTTTCATTCTTGTGATTCGAAAAAAAGTAAAATATGTATTTAAAAGTACAATTTTAATCGATTGTGAGGTTCTGTGACTGCATTTATCGTTCAAATTTTTTTTTGATTTTTCTATTTTTCTTTATTTCTGTTTTTCTTTTTAATCGTTTTATCGGTTCAATATGATATGTTAAGAAATTTATATGTATTTGTTATTTTTTAATATTATTGTTGATCCATATAAAGTCCTCATATACAATCAAAAACCCTATAACAGTGGGCCAAAATGGCTTTGATTCGATATATTTAAAACTCAATCAAACGTAGGAGATTCAATGTATAATTGACACTCTGAAAGGTGTACATATACTGTTTGAACTTATAGACAGCTAAACTACTGGACCGATTTTGTTTAAATTTTCACAGAATGATCTCCATGTACGATAGGACCAGGGGAGAGATACCTCCCATACAAAGCATATATTGATTATCGAATATCGAAAAACCACTTCATAGAGAATTTTCGAATTTGGTGCCAATAATTTTTCCAGGAACTATTTTACAAGCTCATATGTTGAGCAGATAGAATCAGGTAGAGAGGCAGCTCCCATATAAAGCGAATTTTGATCATGGAATATATAAAGAACTATAACAGCGAGAATTTTCAAATTTGATCCCAATAATTTTTTGAAGCAACTTTGACTGTTTTACTGGACAGCATGAAGTGCAGAGGGAGAGGTTTCCATCATATAGAGAAATTCGAATATCTAAAGAACTATAACAGCAATAGTTCTCAAATTCGACTTAAGAATTTGTTTTATTGATCACAATAAAGGACGGATAGGATTAGGGGGAAAGGTACTCCAATACAAAACAAATTTTAATTATCGAATATTTAAAGAACTGATAAAGCGGGAGCATTCAAATTTGTTTCAAGTACTTTCCCAAGGATCTTTGTTTACTGGCCAAAATTTAAGACGATTAGGACCATGGCGAGGGGTACCACCCCTTTATTAACGGCGGCATAGCGCACCGGGTCTTAGCTAGTTTGATATAAATTCATAATTATTTTTAATTCCATCCCACTGTTAAGTAAATGATAATCGTCATATCGTTCTAACATTTAGTCCATTTCTATATGTTTTATATGTGTTATATGTCCCTCTGTTTGTTTATTTATTATTCCAATAAGTTCAAGTCACGATAATTGCAACCTCAAGAGTAAATTTTAGTTTACTGTATGTCATTGTTATGGGGATTTTTTCCATTAAATGAAAGAAAAAGAGGGGTCAGTTCATATTCCAAAATGCTTTAGGTGTATGAGTGTCTTCGTCATCAAACTAGTAAAAAAACGAGACAAAAAAAATTGAATTTAACTTGTCCATTATATGTAAAAATATGGAAGCATTATAAAGTGGGGGATTATTTCAATTGTTGATACTACTTACTGCTGATGGTGGTGGTGTTGCTGCTGTTGTTGCTGTTGGGTGTTTGTTATTCTTATAGAATATCTTAACAAATATGAGTATTTAATATGGACAGTATAAAAGATACATGTGTGCATATGAACTGATATTGATATCAAATTAAATAAAGAACAAAATTATACACTCAAAACATAGATGTTAGTAAAATCATAGCTTATGCATTTCTCTATGATTCCATCTATTCGTTTAATTTGGTAAAGTGGACTACAGGATGGCTGTATCAGTAAATTATAAAAGTCAAACTCATCTGTTTGATTCTAGGAATCAAAAGAAGCATTGAAAACAACACACATTATCTAACCATATATGACTGATCGTTAATACATCAGCAGAATTACTTACTTAATTGGAAGTTCATGCAATCAGATAGTGTTTGATATGAACCAGAGCGTAGTTGGCTTATATAACAAGTGGTAATAAAGAGAAAAGCATCAAAAAAAGGACTGATTCAACTGTTAAAATACAAGAACATGATTAACCCTTATTAATATATGGTTCTTACGCGAAGAAATCTAGTTTACTTTGCAGATAACAAATACTTCCGCTTTAAATCATCTTCATACATCAGGAATACAATATTGATTACTTCTTTTAATATCATATGAAACTCCAGCTTAAACTCCATAGTTTCATTAAAGTCAATAATAAAGGTTTAAATGTTGTAGGTTCGGATAGGATTATCCCTCTGATGGATTTGAATACGACGAAATTAATTTATTTTATTTTATTAAAATTTTTAAATAGAAATACCACGGTTGCCGTACATCCATGATCCATTAGTATTATATAAAGGCTGAAGTTTACGTTTGGAAAGCTAGCTGAATGTATGCTTTAATAGACTAAACAAGACACGCTTTCTAAGAAGAATGATGCATCCACAATAAGACAGATAGCGTTAATAATTCATAGACTTCTTGTAGATAGCAATGGACGTGAACGATATGAATAAATGATTCAAGTTGACTGGTGTCATCTGTAAAATGTGATTTTAAATTTAATTTGGAATAAATTATATGTCAATAACTTCAGGTCACTTCAAGGTTGAAAGTATGATGCGAATTGACAATTTGGTATATTTGAACCTCATTGACATCATATCACGAAAACCATGGGGATAATATTGATATCTGATTTAATTTTGGTATAACACTCGAACTGACACACTCGTTTGAATCATTGAAGGATAATTTACATAAATTGCAATATATTAACGATTTTGTACAATTGTATTTTTACTAATATTTTTCCTCTGATATTCCATATAAAACCAACTTGATGCAATATTGTTGTTTAACGCAACACACTTTCCCCGCTTACCATTTCATTCACATTTATACCCTACACCACTGTAGGCGGTTGGAATATTATGCGTTTGTGCAAAAATTGTAGTTTTATGATATTCGATGTGCCAAATTCTTCGAGGATCAGTTAACTACTTTTAATAGATCCCATACAACCCCCATCCAAATATTACTTTGAATAGCTTAAATCTCACATACACGTTGGTATTGTAATAAGAATCTAATCAAGACATATATAAGCAAAAATCTATATGTGAAATTTTACGAGGGTAGGTCCATAATTTCTTCCAGCTCCCATGTAACGCTTACAGAAAAATTCCTTTTAGAGAGCACTAGTCCCACATGGATGTTAGTACCAGTACTCTTAAGCATAAATAAAAATATATCTTTATACGAGGGTGGTTCATTAATTTTTGTGGCCTACCACTTATAACCAACAATTTGGTGTAGGACATTAAATAGTCCAGCTTGACCGACTATATCTTCTTACTATTTTTTCTGTATTTTCTACTTTTTGTTGCATTTGCTGTGACTACAATTTGAGGAAACAATTTTATCTACTGAAATCATATTATGATGCGAAAATTTCGTTAAGCAAAAATGAAACGATGTATGAAAGGATTGGAGAAAAAATAAGTTAAAATGAACTGAAATAAATGTACATCTCATGAACAGAATTTTCTTATAAAACGTAACAACTCTTCGTATTCATTTATTGAAAATCTATAGAATATTTTTATTTTTTTTAATGCTTTTGCATCAGAAAAAAATCCTTTATGTTGATTATGTTACATGGAGTTTATTTTATTAAAAAAATATATATTTTTCCTGAAATTGAGAGAGAAAAACACACTTTGTGTATTGCAATAGCAACAGCATATGGCTCTTTGTAGCAATATGTGGCAAAGAAAGAAGAAGAAAATGAGAAAAAAAATTATATGTGTAAAATTGGAATGAAAATTGAAATACTTTTTGAACATCATACCTAAAAATGATGTCAGTTGCAAGAGTATGAAAGGAAAAAAATATAAATAAATACATATAACTGGGTACAATTATATAGCACTACTGGAAATGTGTTATTCTAAATACGTGTTTACAGAAAATTAATCGCTTTTTATCTTCCATTTACTTAATGTTCATAGATTTCAAAAGAGCCTTCGATTCCTACAATTGAATCAACGTGTTCTCTTAACTCAGTTTTCATTGATAAAAAGAACTCCTTGTAGATGTTAATATTCTTCACATACCATGGTGGTACGGTTATAATTTGTTAACAATATATTCGGTCCTAACTCAGTCCCACACTTTGGTGTAAATCTCCATTAAGTTTTGTAAATTTTGAGTTAATTATCCTTCGAATTTCATCACAAACTATGCTAAACACAACAGGTAACAACTCAATTATGTCATTTGATTCGCTTGGGGTCAATACATTAATTAAAGGACTAACAAATTTATTTATATATATTTATCTGTATCGTTTTCTGTCCATTCTACACTTGCTTTAGAGGAGGCCTACTTGAAGACTGGCCTTCTAGCTTTCCTGATGCACGCCATAGTGAGAAGTCTGATTCAGGCGTTTCATTTGCTTTACAAATATTTACATATTTTGCAGTTTTTCTATAGTTTAAGAATTTCATAAGTCTTTTTTGAACTTATTTTAGTTTCGATTTAAGTCTTCGAACTACTCTTTTTGGATAAAAGCCGTTAAACAACTGCAAAACAAATATCTAATTTGTTGGGTAGCATTTTTAGTAGCAACTTTTATCTTTATTTTTATGTATTTATTATATTCTCCGAGCACTGAGATATTCCCTATCTTATCGCCAATTATTTCATAAATACTTTTAATTAATTGTATGGGAACTACCTGAAATATTGGTTCGAACATAATGTTTTTAATAACCTTAGACCTTGGCCCAAAAAAATTATACGTACCAAATTTAAAGATGTGGACTTGTACATGGCAGCTAGACATCGTTAAATTGACTCATAAAGTGATTCTGGGTCAAACAGACCAATCATGGTGCAGGGTATAGAAACTTACTCAAGATTTTTAAATTTTGAAAACAACGTAAATCCATTCAACCGATTATTAGAAAGACCTTTACTCTCGGAAATACAAAATTTGTTAGTACACATTACATTATCAACGTTGAACATAGTTGATTTGAGATTGAATAAATTTGTTTTTCATTTAATTTAAATTAAACTTTTTATGTTTGTCATGAAATGATGTACATATTCGAATATTGCTATATAAATATATAAAATAATACAAACATATTTTTTTAGAATTAGTTTTAAGTAAAAAAAAATTAAGTAGTTAAATTTCAAGATTATTCTCATGAAACTGTATTTAAAGTGAAACAACGTTAAATTAACATTTTTTATTTATAAAGCAAAATCATAACTAAAAAACAAGTAAAAATGTAATAGTCGGTCAAACCAAATTATGTAATACCTTACCCCACATTGTTGGTTGAAATGACTGCTACGAGAAATTTATGAACGACCCTCGTATAATTTGTTTTCCTTATTTATGCAATATATTATATTATAATACTAAAATTTATATGAAATGAAATGAAAAAGATTTTTTCTGGAAATTAAGAGAAATTATGGACCGACCCTCGTTTAAATTTGCATAGCGATTTTAGATTTTATCTTTATTTTACTAAATATTTTTACATTACCGACATATTGGTTTGAAAGTGATATATGGAAGGGTGGTTGTATGGAACCTATCAGAAATAATGGACCCCCTTATTTTTCGGCACATCGTTTTAGAGTATAATAAGACTTCTTCTTGGATAAATTTGATTAAAATCGTTTTATATTTTAAAATTTAATGTCCTTAAAACTATACCGGAGGGACATTTGTATGGGGCCTATATGAAAAAATGGACCGATCATAACCAATTTCAATAGGCATCGTTCTAAATAATACCACTTGCCAAATTTCATTAAGATATTTTCAAAACTGCGACCTTTACATGGATAGCCGGACGCACGGATATGCTTAAATCGGTTCAGGAAGTGATTCCGAGTCGAATTGTTTACTTAAAGGTTGTGATAGGACTATTTTTTCAGACCGTTATGAACATCTGAACAACGCATAATACCCCACCACCTATGGTGGTTTAAAGTATAAGAAGTGAATTATTACTGGTTTAATTAATTTTACATTGATTTTTTTAACAGTTCAACTAATGCTATTTTATTGCCCAACACTGTAACATACATATTTATAAAATAAAATATATTTTTGGCCAATTTTCTTTTTATGCATGAGTTTAATGAAAATAAATATATTTAAATAAGATTTTATTAAATATATATATTTGTAATAATATTTTTAAAAGGGAATTCATATACATGTTAAACATATTTGTGATATTTAATAAAAAATCCGATAATAATTGTTTTTGGATTAAAATTTATTACATTTTGATTGGTTTTATAAAAAATATATAAAATATCTCTCACATCATTAGTATTTTATTATTCCTACAAACGATTAATTCCTTTTCTACTCCCAAGTAATGACATTTAATTAAAATCCATTTGAAACTAATTAATTTTATTGTAAACTTTTTTCCTTCCCAAAAAAAATACACATAAAGAAATTCACAGTCATAAATAACACTCAACTATAATGGAAGACATCGAAATAATGAGAAAAAAACCCTCATAATTTTCAAACCAAAATGACAAGACATTAAATTAAATTAAAAAAACCCAAAATAAAAGACGAAAAAAAAAGAATAAATTCTCTATACAATTACATAAGAGTACGAAAAATATATAAATAAAATACAAACACACTTACAAACATTTAAACACAAAAACACATCAATTGACAGTAAATCACTCAAGATGACAGGCCAATTGATTGTTAGAGAACGATAAGAAAAAATGGTTGACTACATTTCGCACTTTAAATGATGAAATTCAACACACATAAAAAAAAACTTCTAAATCCCCTCAAACTCACATGAGATATCTGGGGGAAGGGAAGGGAGGATATAATAAAATAAAGTTCTTAGTTAAAAAATTGGCAATAACGTTGAAAAAAGAGAAATAAACATTTGTAAATAAGAGAATTGACAGAAAACGAGACAATAAACAAATGTATGTATAAGACACAACATAGCGCCAATGTTGGAGGAGTCAGAGGTGTAGGAATATGGATTCTATATCACAAGAATACTGAGCAAATTTTTGGGAAAAAATAAAAATCGAGGGTGTTGAGACGAAACGATACAAGTGTATTTTATATACTTAGAGTAAAGTTAGTTAGTTTTTCAATACCCTCAATCATCAACGTTCTGGAATAATTAGATTTATAAGAATTTTCTTCCGATGCTGTAATTAACAAAGCCTAATATTCCCAGATCATCAAATTCCTTAACTTCTTATCAACTCATCCTTGTATATAAGTTTGGTGGCAACGTTTTCTTTGCAAAACTTTCTTAGATTAACAAGCATTTTTTAACTATACCATCATAGTTGGTTGGGTATTATGCGTTTGTGCAGATATCAACCACTTTTAAACATACCGTTCGACACAGAATTAATTGCTGAGTTAATCGTCCAACCGTCTGTCTGACTAGCTATCCATAGAAAGTTTATAAGCATTGAACAGGGCACATTTTTGAAGACATCTTTTAAGTAGATTGTATTATTTCGGTTCAATGACGATATCTGTTAAAATTGCTTATGACTGATCTATTACTTATGATAGGCCCCATACAAATGTTCTCCCGTAGTGTGATATTCGGCCCATAAAATTCCTAAATATGAAACCATTTAAAGAAATAACTTTGCGATGTTCTCAGGCATGATAAATTTAAGAGAATTGGTCTACTATTACCAATAGATAAATAATATTAATATAAATAGAAATCGAAGTTCGAAATTTTACGAAGATCGGCCTATAATTTCACATATAAAAAATCTCACATAAATCTCACACACAAATGTTGTATCATATCACAAGGGGTGTTTGATAATTTTAGGTACTATTAATGACTAGGAATGACATATTAGGTAAGACTAGATTTATATAACTTTCCTATTTATCACATAAAAGTAAAAATTCCTAAACTGATTCAAAGATCATTCAAAGAAAGATGAGGCACATTAACCAAGTGGCAATAGATGGTGCATGACAAATATCAGTGCTTAATGTGCTAGTAGTTACATTCGAAATACATAAAAAAAATGTTAAAGGACACTCAACATATTCCGCGATAGAAATATGCAGACTACTATACTACATTTTATTAACCCAATCTGTATTTATACTCCATAAAGTCTTGGAAAAACATAGAGTATGCTAACCTTCCAAGCATTATTCCGAAGGATTACGACTTAATTTTTATTATCCAGAATAGTTCGGTGTCTTCTTATTAAACAAGTTCTCGTTAACAGTATTGTACCGACTGATGTGGAGTTCTTTTAACATTACCTTAAAGTAAGGGACAATTTCAGTTACATTGCGTATCTTTCATATTTTTGTAGTAGTTAAATGCATTCTCATAGATTGTCACCGATTCTTGTTTTTAAATCCATCATTAAGATTATTATAGGATCTAGATTCTTAGCACATATATATTCAGAAAAGATAATAAGAAAGAAACGTTAAATATTTAGGTAACCGTTACAAATGGCAATAGAAATTACACAGAGACGATCCATCACCTCAAAGGAAAGAGTCAATCATAAAGATTTTCTTTTAACTAAAATGCTTTGTGGTTATGCCATCTCATTATGTCAATATTAAATGTGTCAAAATAATGGTATATCTCAGTGTGTTTTGAAACTGTTATTATTACACAGTGGAAATATAAGGAAATAGGAAATTTCAAAAATTTACAAAAAAAAACAGTTTGATTACTGTCATAGCACCATCTATTCATCGAAAGAAAACACACATTTCGACAAATGAAATGACATACAGTTACAGAAGAGAAGTGGTTAATTGAGTGTCAAGGACATAATTGCCACTGATCGCCATCTGGAGATGAACTTTCAGAAGTCGAATCAACAGAGATGTATTCTGTTGGTCCAATATAAGGCAAATCCTCCTAGTCAAGGGACTTGATGATTCATTTTTGGTTTTTGAAAAGTGTGCTCGAGGAATTCATCATCCACGCATCTACTTCATTACTTCAAATCAAGCCACAAAATAGATTTGTAAATTCCACTGATAACAGTCTTTAGTACTTTACAATCTCCTTCCTGCATAATTCTATACGAAAGTCATGTGCTCTGGTGCATCATCTTATTAACAATCATTACAACCGTCATAGATTTAAACCCGCAAGGGACAGAAGTAATGGACTTTGATCTCACAATGAAGTTTGAGATTAAAGTAAAAAATAATGATTCCAAATTTAGAGTTGTTTTAACTCTTTTAAAATCTGTTTAAAAATTTCAAACTTTAAATTGACGATTTCAAATGAAAACAAAACTAAACATTTCCTGATGAAGACGAACGTTTCTTCTTTTTTTTGGGAGATTTTGTATAGATGACGTCATTTGTTGTATTATCGTTTAGTTTAGAATACATGAAGAGAAGCCTACATTAAAGGAGATGTGACAAACCAAAACAACACGACAACATATTGTGACAATCATCAGAGTATCAGAATTGAATGTGTTTTTGTTTTTTTTTTCTTTTTTGGAAATCGTAGATAATATTTCAACCCCTCTTCAAGTTTCCACTTTTTTGTTTGTTCATAACTCTTCGTCAATTCAAAATTATGTGAAAGAAATTTCAAACAGAGAATAACAATTTGTGGAAGTGAAACGATTGCGCCATAAAAATTGAATGAATGTCTTCGTTTCATTATTTTTTTCCTTTTGTTAAAGTGAATGAGTAAATGAATGAATGAGTGATTTATTGGCAAAATATTGAAACTGATTGTGAAAGACAACTCTAAAACATTCTTTACAATTCTCATATTAAGCTAAACAAATACACAATCATCCTTATGGGTTTCGTTGTGAAAGACGGGGTGAAATGTGTAGAAGTCATATGTGATAAACCTAAGTTTGTTGTAGTAGTGGTAGTGCTGATTTGTATGTATTTTAAATTTAATGTTGATATATCTTTGGTGGTGGCATGAAACCAAAGAAACAATTTTGAAAAAGCTGATGTGTCAGTAATGACACAGTCTACAACTTTTCAAAGAGGAAAAAAATGAAGCCAAGACAGAAACCACACCACAATTTGTTCTAATGAAATGAACTCATATAAAGTGATATGAACAACAATAAAATGGCAAAATTATTTTCTTTCTTTGTTTGGTTGGTTATTTTCTAATGAATGTTGTTGTTATATATCAGGGAAGGGTTTTTTCCACTGCCCATGTCAACAATGACGAACGTCTTCCGATAACATATTTCACTTTTATTGTATAAACTCATTCTTAGTTACCGATAGTTATTTGTAGAATATAATAAATTTAAATGTTTGTTTGTATCAAAGTGTGTAAATAACTATAGAAGTGTATTTGTGTGTGTGTGTGTTTTATCTTACACATAGAAATGTTGTAAACTGCAGATATTTCATATAATAAATGTAATACTTAATAATATATATAACTGTGAATATATATTTATATACGTATGTGTATATTTGTATCTTTATAATAAGAATGATTATCTTTTTGTGTTATACGAAAATATTTTGTTGTATAATGCGAACAATACCTTTCTGGTAGTTTGTTAGTGTCATATATCACACGCAACATTTAATCAAAAGTATCAAATAAAAATGGATCTATATAAAAAGAGATTTTATAAACATGTGTTAGTACACGCTTATATAATACACTTAGAGAAATAAATGTTCGCATATTTTATTTAATAAAACATAGTTTTATTAATCAATTAATGTGAAATTTTTTGCGTTTTAAAATTAATTTTGCGCGAGAGTAAATGGAAGCTACAAGAAATTATTAATTGAACCTCGTATAATTTTGCAAATAGATTTTTGCTTATATTTATCATAACTTTACCAATTATTATAACTTTATATATAAATTGTAAGTAAAATTTATACAATTCGAAAGTAAATCTTATTTAGCAGATCAGAACCAATCCTCGTAGCTTTTTATTAAAGAAGTAATTGGTACCATTTTTTAAATTGGGAGGACATTGGTATGGGCGCCTACAAATAAGTTGTTCAATAAATGGACTTTTCTTTCCCACACACATTTCTAATTTCCCACATTTCTAATTATCTTTAATTAAATACCTGATTTGACAAATATACATCCATACATGGTTATAGTTCTCATATAAGGTCCCTACCAGGGTTTTAGATCTATAATATAATTCTATTCAAATTCAGTATATAATAAATGCAATAATTCTACATTAGAGCCCTTCCCGAAATAGGTTTTCAAGCTTATAAATCTCACAATTGTAATAGTTATTCGGCACAACTGATTTTTAACTTTCCACGAGATATGTCTTCAATTTTACTAGCTACCACATAAGGTCTTTTCTTGGAATAAGGTTTAAATGGCCCAACTCTATTGAAAATTGACTTAATTATTTTTATTAGCTAAAAGGACCGAACATAGCCAATTTCAATTTCGTTCTTCGACAAAACTCATAATATGTGCAAAATTTCATCAAGATGTCTAAAAAATGGCGACCTGTAGAGTGTCGTCATTTTTTAGTGAATATCCGGACCGACAGACAGACAGTCAAACGGTAGTGGTTGCTCTATTTTTTCTTCCCGTTACAGACATCTGTATATACGCATTTTACCCCAACCAGCTTCGTTGGTGTAGGGTATAACTATTGAAAAATTGTTAATTATTGTTAATTATTTTCAAAAATCCCCTTTTAGTGCTACTTTTCGAAAAAACATTAAAGGGCCTTTTAACATCAATACCAACGAAGAACTCACAAAAACACAAAATATAATGTGACAAACGAAATTCAATCGGCTTTATTGTTAGAAAATCTTCTGTAGGGATCTTCAAGGCTCCAAAAGTTGCGAACGATCAAGCAACTCTGCAGACGTACGATACTCCAAAATCTAAGACGGTTCAAGAGGATAATAATTATATTTTCGAAAAAAGCATGCCAGGATGATCTTGTTTATAACCCTTTGGCGACGTTTTCAGCCAATCATGAAATGTCCCTTTTAAAGTTAAATTATTTATAGCACAAATATAAAAGTTTATTTTAGTAACAATTTCTCTAAGTGTTTATCACTTACGAAATTAGATTAAGATAAGACAAACGAAGAAATAAAAGGAAGAAATGATTCTTCAGTGCTGATGAAATGTATTGTTAACTGTCATTTTGACAATTTACTAGCAACGAAAAATACAATAACTTAAGATGATACACACACACACTCTTAAAGTTCAAAAGATATTTACAATACCAACATGGAACACATTAACGTCTTTATCTTATAAAAAGAAATAAAAAAAGGATTTTTGCTAAACAACTGATATAAAATCTATAAGAATGAAGTAAATCAACAAAAAACGTATCAAACACTTACACATTCATTACATGTTTAGGGGATAATGAATTCTTAACATAAATAATTATATCTTCCTTTTACTCCCTCTCGCTCTCAAATCTCTCTTTCTAGAATTTATCTTAAATTTTGTGATTAAAGATTGAAGGATTCAGTTCTTCTTTAACAATATTTGATACGTAAATACAATTTATAAAAAGCTCAGCAAAATTTTTTTGCGTATTTTGTAGAGAATAAAATTCTGCTATATAAATTTATTTATGTATGTGTATGTGTGTATTTATAAAATTTACAACTACATAGACAAGTCTGTTGAAATAGTATCTACGTAAGTAGTGTAAATGTAGGAACGCGTGGCACATGAATAATATTTATGAGGATGAAATGCTCCCAATAGCGACATAAATATGTCCACACCATGAGGGTGTATACTTACTTACACACAAATGTATATACTCTTTGTAGAAATGTAAATATTTTATTGTATTACATACTGATGTCTGTATATTATAAAAACAAATATTTCTACTGTTATATTTCTGGAAAATTTTCAAATTATGAAATGAGGTTTTCATCATTATAATGGTGAAGAAATGTTTAATAGAAAACTAACGAGATGGGGAATATTGGCGAGGATTAATTCTGAAGAATAATCTATGGCATATATTAAGGTATTTCGGGTAGCTTTAAGAGAAACTACAATTTACAATTTAAACAAATCGGTAGATTCAAAGTCTATTGGATAATTTCTCTAAAAAGATTGACATCTCTTTACCAAAGTTTAGGAAAAGCACTGTAATGGTACTGAAAATGGTATTACTTGGCCCTTATTTAATACTATACAACTCGTCGAAACTTGCTTTTTTAATTAAATGTTTAAATCAGTTATCTCTTCTTGATATTTAATAATATACAGTGTGATATTTGTAAACCCTGTTAGAGACTGAATAAACCAAATTTTTATTAAACATTTTTCGACTTGAAAGAACCAAAAATTTCGATATTTTGTCTTTTTGGTCGAAAACATGCACGAACTTATTTTTATGTACAATAGTGTATATTTCTATAAACGCATATAATTTTTGTATAGAATTGTTGATAAGGAATAGTGCACATATGCTATAGTCCTGACAAGTCTCTTATTTTAAACCACTAAAATCAGTATATTTAATAATATACCTTTGGATTTTGGATTAAAAAAATATCATCGCCGAAATTACTTTTCGAAATCTGAACATAGTTTGATCTCAAATCGTGTAATACCATGAGTATGAGTCAGGCACGTCAGAGAAATTTGCCTTTTCCATTCCTCTAACCATTTTCTGTTTTTGAGCATTATCAAAATATAGGTATATCAAAATATGGACCGATATTAATAAAATCAAAAATTAAGTGTAACAAATTTTAATAGAATTCGTTCATATTTAAGAGTTTTATAAGCTATAAACCATATTCCCAGAAGGGGCTTTATATGGAAACTGGGTCAAGAAATGATCCCAGCACAATTCCGTTATTTTGGGTTTATTTTGTATCAAAATAAATGTATATGGCAAATTTCAGCAAGTTATCTTAAAAATTGCGACCTATATTAGATACAGATTTTGGGGTGTATTAAAATTTCACAAATTTCCGCCTATAACTCTTTTTCTATCGATCCGATTTTGATGATTTTTTGCACGATGATGAAGACTTAAAAAGTGTATGTTATGATTAATTTTTTGTTAAAATCAATTAGAAAAAATCTTTTTCAAAATTTTGAGGTTGTTTTAGATATTGGTCCATAACTTTTTTGCTGATGACACGATGTAGCTGGTTTTAAATGGGAAACTGCTTAGGACAATAACAACTAATGTGGCCAAGTTTTATTGAATTTGGACAATTATGCTAAGCGTGAGAATGTTTCCAACAGGCAGAGAGAAGAGCAGAAGGACATAGTTAAATCGACTAAGACGGACATAGTTAAATCGACGCATGGTATGATAAAGTAAATGATGGAAGGTATAAAATGAAATACGTTTATAGGAATATGCATTAATTTACTCGATGAGTCTTCGATTCGATTAAAGCGAAGAACTCTTGTTCATAACATGAGTCTGAATGTATTGTACATATTTTATGTTTTAATTATTTCTAAAATAATATTGCTAAAGGATATTTAATATTCGACACAGTCGATTAAAGGATTCAGGATTTCAAGATTCAAACTTGCTACTAAAAGATGTATTGCTCGGATTTAATCTCAGATATTAGTTAGTATGTAGCTGATGAAAATAATTATTGTTCTCTTTAAAACACTAGAACTTAAGGCTTTAGAAGAATATTTGTTATATGTACTGTTTGCATGTTTTAAAATAGTGTTGAAGTTGAAGTTCAACATGAAACAAGTTTGATGAACAGCTTGTATGGAATTTATTTGCGTTGTGTATAATGCTGTAGTCGAGACGTATGCTTTGTGTATGGTTCAATACAATGTTTAAATTGCTGCATCAACATGTTTAGAACGCTTCTTCAACATGTTTAAGTTGCTTTATAAACATGTTTAAAATGTAATATCAACATGTTGATTTATGAAAAAACAACATGTTGATACAAATTATAAATAAACAAAACTTAATAAATTTGAAACAAGTTGCGTTGAATTTCATATTCACAATGATTTGTATCGACATATGAATTTCACTTATTCCCATACAATGTTAATTGCATTGAAATCCGTTGTCAACTTGTTGAATTCGAAAATTATACATGATAACAATGAATATTTTAGGATTGTATATACAATGTTCAGTTAAATATAATGAAAAAATATTTTTGTTATAAATAAGAAATTTTAGGAAAAAACAAAAAAAAAAAAAAAAATTAGAAACATTTAAAGTTTTTAAACATTGTCTTGGAACATGAGCATAAGTCAAAGGAATCTATATTGAATGTGAAATTTACTGCAACTTATTTCTATTTTATAAAAGTTTCTTTTAAAAACAATTTATAATCCACATTTTAAATTATAAATTCGACATGTTTATAAATAAAACTCTGTATTGAAAAATATCATTCGATAAAAAATCGTCGAGGGTTTCTGGCTCAATTTAACTCAACTTGTTCCTTAAACTTGTTGCTGTCTTCATAACTACAATGTCTTTTCATTCATTATGTTGCATTCGAATTAACAACATCCGATATAAACATTGTTTAGAAATATGTACGCAATACATATACCAAACGTTATGCACAAACTTTAATGCAACACATATAACAATAAAAGTTTTCAAACGAACACTTGTTACATTAAGCACTTTCATTAACGAAATAATTCTGTATTGAATTCTGTTGCGTATTTATATTAAAGTTGTAGGCGAACTAATCACGAATGTTAAAGATTCATCTTGCAACATTTGCCGATTGATCAATGTTTCGTTCGCAGCATTTTCTACAGTGAGAAAATTAAAAATTTGTTTCATTCCAACAGAATTTGATAAGGAATTGCGGGAAGATGCTCTTTTTTCTTTTGTGGATAAAAGCATGGTTGAAGATGTTTCAACGCAGCCTAAATAATGGTTTAACGAGCACAGCAAACTTTTTTTCGACATACCGGCTTGCAGTTCGAAGAACTTGTAGGGATACATGGTCCGTAGAAATTATCAAATAATGCCCAAAACGTGTGAATATTGACTTCAACAGAGTTAAAACCTAAATGAAGCAAGTTTGAGAGGAATTTAATTTTAATCTTCTAAAAAACGTTGGAATCAATACCGGAGTATATGACAGTTAACCTCTAAAATTAAATGAAATGCAAATTAAGTTCTTAGTCAACAAGATTTTAAATGAAGTCTTAGTTGATTTAATAAAAATATTATTTGCACACCGAAAATTTCCTGTTTAAAATTTTCTAACTCGTTAAATAAGTAATATGCGTTTAAGGAATATGCACCAGTGTATACTTATTTTTATGTTTTAACTCAATTATTACAAAGAAATCATAAAGTACTAATTTTAAACTTAGTCCTTCAATTTGGCTTGAATTCCTAAAATGCTCGGCATATTTAAGGGTGTAGTTGGTGATATGAATCAAATAAGGAATGAGATCAAAAAATGCTTAACACATAACTTTTAACCCAAGTTTTACTTATTATTTTTTCGTCAATTTACCTTTTAAAAAACACGTTTGTTATTAAGTTAAATGGCAAACACAACAAAAAAGTGTGTCCACATGATGTTTTCATAGCCAGAAAATAGAAAGCACAAAAAAATGTAATAAGAGATCCTCTATATATTCCGAAATCTATATGTCCGAAAGACATGTTAAAGAAATATGCTTCCATTCTTAAGGCCTAATAACACTTATTTTGGCCTGATTAGGCATCCTGTCACTGCGGTAAACAAGCCCTTAGGTGGTATAAGGGGTTTTATAGGAAGGGGTTTTGTATGCGGCCTATGAGAAGTAATGGACCGACCCTCACATGGCCAATTTTATTAAGCTCTGTTAATAGGACGAAATACTATGTTAAAAATTCATTGAAATATTTCAAAAATTGCGAGCTGTAGACTATTGACAACATTTACATGGACAGACAGACGGACGCACGGATGGACATAATTAATTTGTCTCAGAAAGTAATTCTGATTCCAACGGTATATAATGGTGCATGTTACAATCATGCATGTTACAAACATCAGTGAAAACACATAATACCCCAACCACCTTCGGAGGTGTAGGGTATAATAATTAAGTCTGATAGTAATATTCTCAGGTTATAAATTGAGGGTAACACTATATCTGTAACACTTATCTGTGGGTTTTATTCACAAATTTTCCATTACTTATCCGTCTTTACATTATCTATTTAAATTTTCAGAACGACTTTAAGTCCTTAATGGTCAATCGGTATTTATTTTCCCAAAATTATCACATTTACCCAAAAATAAACCTTGACATTACCTAATTTTCCATAAATCAAATCCAATCTCTACATTAAAATTTAGTTCTTATTTGCCATTAGCACAAACTTTGCTAAATCTTAAAATAAACATAAATTCTTCTTTCCATAACCCCAACGAGAAAAAAACTGAAATAATAATAAATCGAAAAGAAATACTGATAAAATTTTATTGGTGATATTTTTTGCTTTCTTCCAATAATACTTTTTCTTCTTCTTCTATTTGTATATAGTTATGGTTCACATATATACATACATATATACATGTACACACACATACATATGAAAAGTAAAGAAAGTCGTCAAATGTACATCAATGCCAATAAATTGTGTAACTGCCATACGTTATCTAATGTCCTGGCAATTTTGTATATTCAGCCCTCATTCTCATTTTATTTGATTTAAACTAATTTATGTCCTTAACTACAACTAAAACTGTAGAATAACGTTTTGTATAGCATTTTGTGCTATAAAACTATCATGTTTTTTTTTTTCATTTTTTTTTTTCGTTTTTCTTCAAATAAGTATGCGAATGTTTGTTTGTGTGTGAGTTTGTGAAGGAGTAAACATTTTCCTTATGATATTCATCGTACATTATTCGTCCTGTATATTTTTCTATCTTTTATTTTATTATTATTATTTTCTTCAAGTTTCACATTTTTGTTTTCGTCTTCTTACTCTTTTGGTCTCCTGCTATTTGAAATAGACCATAAGTTTTCCTTTCGTAGTCCTTTAAGTTTACATTCCTCGGTCTCGTTTTGATGTTAGTGAAGTGAAATAGTGAAGTAATAGTGGTAAATAGTGCATAGTTTGACTAGCAATAATGTCCTTTGATGGCTGCTGATTGTATTTGTGTAATATTTCACACAAAGACTTTCATGTTATTCGTTAAAGTATATATTGCTATATATACGAGGGTTGAGTTAAAAAACAGTTAAAGCAAATTATTTTAGATTTTTAAGATATCAATTTTGAACTTTCTATAACATTATTTTTATGCGTTTCTATTGATGTTCTTAATACTTTTAAGTACAACAGTTGACTCAAAATCACTTTCTGAAACGATATATAGTTTGGATTTTTGTCTATTCAACGTTGTGAGTTCTCTAGATGTCTCGAGTAAAATTGGTTTAAAGACGCAGTGTATTTGAATTAGAATGAGAAATGTACTCCAGGAAAGCTCATAGCAGTCTAAGATATATATTTCCTAAAGCAATTCTACTGGTTATAAATAGAACATTTCTCAAAGCGTAAAAATACTCAATTCAAATTTCATTGACCTCTGTCAATTACTTACAGATGTGAAAGTGTAATAAGCGTAAGAATATATAAATTATGTGGTGGTGGAGGGTATAATAGCAACTAACACTTTTCTTTTAAAAATCGGAACCCATTTGTGGAATGTGATGACCCAAAGTATTGTCAACTAGTTAGAATCAACAATGAAGCAGAACTACAGATTTATAAATATTCTGAACTGTCTAGAAATTCTAACAGGTAAATGGGACTCCTCGTAAAACCGAAATCAATAGGAGGTTCTGGAGCTCCTTCAAATAGTCAACAGAGACCTTACAAACCAGATAGTTAAAGCAAACTAATATTCATTCAAAAGAAATCGCACATATCCAAGTGCCGTGGACCTATAACAGCAGTAGTATTGTTATCACTGCAAAAGCTATTGTTTTATGATAATTGCACAGTAAATGTCTAACTTCCAAATGGAACAAGACCTTTCGCTCCAACATGTGGGGTAATATTCATAATACATAAATATTGGTGAATTTTTGTTTTCTGTGAATTTTGAATTTTAATTTTCCAAACCCAACCGAAATAACTCACATGTTTCGACAACAATCGGATCTTCACAATATCGGTTAAAATAATCGGAAATCGAATGATTCTCCAAAGACTTCAAAATTCCAGATGGTATTTTTAATGTAATTCCCAATAAAAGATTCACCCATTCATCCATTTTTGATAATGCTATAAAGACTAATAAACTTAAGTGCGTTTACACATAAGTTCCATTAAAAATGAACTTTATAAAAACGGGGAAGATATCCGGAATGCACCGAAGTTAGAAGATTTGTGTACAATGCTCTTAAAAATTCCTTAACACATTCAATATTCCAAAATTTAGGGCAATGCAAAGAACAGTTCCATTAGTAATTCTTTTGACACTGTTTTTAGGACAAAAATTTTCGCAAAACCTAATTTGCAAAATCTGATTAATCTTCTTTTTAATTGCAGGAAAAATCGTCCATCTCATCACTATTTCAAAATGGTTTATTTCGAACCATTAGGATCACTAAACGCTTGTTAAAGTTGGGATACTGATAACAGTGGAACCTTAAATGAATAACGTTCGGTAAAGCTTAATTGTACAGCTGCCTATGAATTATACTACATCATACAATCCTGTCTATAATTATCCTTACCTAATCCTTCTCTTCCCTCGCATGTGTCAGTGAATGAGTAAATAACTTTGTCTACATATTTGTATCTCTGTGTAAAACTTTCTGAATTTGTGTGTATGTCTATGTCCTCTATCTATGTCTATGTATTCAGTTGCATTTGTTGGTAATGTCGTATCAGTAATATTTTATTGCATTAAATTACATTGACTTATAAGAATGGCAGACGGCAACCACTATTTTCATAAATTTATTATCATTTTTGTTTGTTTTCATTCGTAATTTTATTACAATTTTTTTCACTCCTCACTTTTTTTGGACAACTTATTACAAGAAAGAAGCAACAAAAACAAATAATAAGAGAATAAAATAAAAAAGGAATATTTGAAAATGTCATTAAAAGAAAATAATTATGGTTCATTGTATTCCAGTGAATGTTTTCTAATTACACAAATGGGTGTTGGTTGTGACGAGGAATGAATGAAACATGTCCGTTTGGGGGAATAAAAGTGAATATTTGGAATGTTCTGTTTTTGCGGTATTTTTAGAAATTCAAAGGAATAGAAGTTACTATTTCAATGTAGTTAAAGTGATTAAAATAATAATTGTTTTATTTTAGATTTTCTGAATCTTTTTGCAATTCAGACAAATAATGGGGGTGTAGAAGTGATATCGAGAAAATTTTTAACCCAGATAAAATATAATTGGAAACGACTGATTTGTTATTTTGATATAATTTTAAAAGTCGCTCAAATTTATAACCTTTTAAATTTTGCACAGTGGTCCCAAAACGTTTTTTAAGTAATTTTTTAATGCAATTTCACATGGACATTCACAATGTCTTGATTTGGAGAAGGACATGTTTCTGCTGGGTTCACGACTTGGAAAGTGAATCTTCAAAGTTGGTCACCTCTGGTATTTTTATTTGTGCTTTGATTGAAAAAATATTTTGCATACATATAGTTCTTATAATTCTGTACAAAAAATACGCACATGTGAGGAATACCTTTTTTAGTTTAAGAGATATTTAGACCAAACTAAAATTTTGTCTAATTTTTTACAGTTTTTTAGTTTAATTTTTATTTTTTAATTTGGTGGACTTCATTCTGGTTCGAAAAAAATCTCAAATCTGTTTGAATTCTAAATAATTTTTGTGCAAGAAGTATGTGAATTCAATAGAAAAATAGAATTTTTCCTATTATGGTTTTTCAAAACGATGTTAACATTTTTTAACTTAAAATCCACAATTTTATTTTGGACTAGTGTGTTAAAAAAAAACGACATTTTCAGAATACCGGCGTATTCTAAAAGCGTTTTGGAATACGGAATATGAGGCCAACAGAAGGAAATCCTCGCCAGTACACTAACCAATCAATTCGACTTGAATTAGGCTACAGCACGTACGTGCAGTGTATCTTTATAAAGGGGCAAGAGTAGTCCACCATGGTGATTCTCGGCCATACCTGAGACCTGGAAAAGAGTGAGGAAATGATGTTCATACATGAAATGGTCTTCATACATGTCGTTATTGAATTGCTTTAAAAGTTATAAATCTGAGACGAGTAGATTACACATATTTTTTCGAAATCTGTCTCTTCGAATGATTTTTGCAGGAGTTGTATGAATGAAGAGGAGAAGGAAATGATTCTCCATCTTCTCTGCCACTGCCCTGCGTTTGGTGGCTTACAAACACGCTTCTATGGATGTGGCTCGCTACATGCTACAGCGAATTTAGCGACCGCTGATATACGGGACATATGCGATTGTTGGTGGATGGTTTGTTGGTGTCAATGCTCACACGTTTCCCACACAATGTGCGTAGTGCAATGGTTAGGCATACTTGGATGGTAACTATTAACCTCTCTCTTTCGCTCTTCTATAACATGCTTCCGAACAATTCTTGGTCTATTTTTATAGCACTAAATCTAATAAAATGTTTTCTACACTTTTCTTTCAATTCTTTACTATCTCTTTATAAGTTTTTATTAAAAATCAAATTATAAAATCGGTGTAGAGTGTTATATAGTCATGTTAATCGATTATTGTAATCTAATTTGCTTGTTATTGGTCGAGCAATGCTGCAAAAGTCAATTATAGTTAATATAACTTAATTGGATTCAAACAATTTGTCCACGCCTAAAAATATTTCCAATAGACAAATTCTGATTAAGTGCAGGAATACATATTATAGGCCTTTAGATATTTTCTTCTTGGCGTTGTACACGAGATGACTAACTTAACATAATCTCTTTCACCACTTGTGGTGGTGGACGGTATAAAAACTAGATTTTTATTAAATAAATCAAATTTAATTTTATTTCTAAAAGGTTAATAAAATCAATATTCACTTTTTCTATAAAAAAATATGATTAAAGTCTTAAACCAAATATGTATCCAAAAATAATAATCCAAGAATTTCCTTATAATTAAAATTTATATCTTTAAGAACATTTTTGTTTGAATTTCATTTCAATCAAGAAAAATTTAAATATTTTTCAAATAAATTTTGAGATTTATTTCTTAAATATTTTTTATTATTATTTCTTTCGTTAACTTGCTGACGTGTATATGATGAAATGATGATCTCAAAAAATACATGTGTTTATGTTTAAGAAAAAAATAATTTAAATTAAAATTTAAAATTAAAAATAAGAAGAATCTTTGAAATGTCACATCAGTCATAAATCTTTCAAATATTTTATTTATAAATAAATATTTATTTATTTCTGATTATTGTTTTATTACTTTTAAGATTATTTTTAAGTTTACATAAACAAACAAACGAACACTCATACATAAATAAAAAAGAAAACATCCCATCAAACATTTAAAAGTTAAAATTGTAGCGGAAGACACTTTTCAATGACTTTAGGAAGGTTGTGGAAAGATTTTCACGATTTACAAAAACAAAATACATTACTAATTGCCACTTCCTCTTCTTGGAGTATAGATGGAAACGTCTTTCAGAAGTTCTTCAGAAAATAGTAGACAATTTACAAAAACAAAATACATCATAATCGCCAACAAATCTTGTTTGTTGGCGATTATGTTGTTTAGAAGATAATACAGAAATTACAAAAACAAAATACATTACTATTGCCACTTGATCTTTTCAGAGTATAGAAGGAAGCATCTTCCAAAAGTTTTTTAGAAGATAGTAAATAATTTACAAAAATAATATGCAATGTTGTTGCCCCCTGATTGTCTCCGAGTATAGAAGAAAGTGTCTTCCAGAAATTATTTAAAAGATATTACAAGAATCACAAAAACAAAATACGCTACTATTGCCACTAAGTCTTCTTGGTGTATATAGGGAAGTGTCATCCGGAAGTTCTTTAGAAGATTTTAAAGGAATTTCAGAAACAAAATGTTTTGCTTTTGTTTTTATTAATTTTCTTTTGTTCTTTTTTATTATTTTCTGCATAAAAATAGAGGACAACAATAAGAGTTACCTGCCCCCGTTTTTCAACTTTGAATTTTAGTAGTTCATTAATATTTGCCTTGAGAAATTATAGTGTTATTATTATGAGTAAATAATTACTTTTCTATTATAAATAAATGACTTCTGAGGCACTTCCAGAAGTGGCTACTAAGAGTCACCTGGAAGTCAATTCGATGATCAACAGTTTATCTCGCCCAAAATGATTTTTATGATACTTTGACGATATCCTCCGCGATGGATTTCAACTTCTAAAAGAATCTTCTAAGCCACTTCCGCAACAAAAAATGTTTGCAGGGATATTAAAACCCACTCATCTATCATTTAAATACGAGAAAGAAGAAAAATATTAAGAATTTATTAAACACAAACAAATGACAACGACAAGTGACAACAAATGCAACATTGACAGTCAAAAGAAAAACGACGAAAGAAAATACAGCAGCAGCAGCAACAACATTATGACAAAAGTAACAAAATAGAAAAATGCTACTTTACAACTGAATGGAACAAATAAACAATAATAAATATTCATAGAAGTAAAATCGATTGGTCAATGAGGAATTTTATGAGTCCCTACAATTCAATTGAACCTTGGAAATACACTCACATAAATCTTTATTTATTGGTTTCAGCGCTACTGATATGATATTCGATTATCGAGTGCAAAATGCTGATGTCTTTCTATCACACAATACAGTGGGGCAGAATAGATTTTTTTTGGGAAATAAAACCGAACTTTACAACGACTGTATAGATAAGCATGAAATTTTTTGTAATGATACAAAGGATCTTATACTCTATAAATCTCCATTGGCTGAGATGGGACAATACAATACAAAAGCGACTTAAGATCTTGCAAATCTTAAAACTTAAATTGAATTAACTCAAAACCCGCAAGAGATAAATAACATATATAAGCATAGATGTTTATAAAATTTGGATACTGAGGAGCGGAGATACTCCACTTTCTATTCCAATAACTTAGCCCATTATGGGATCCAATCTTATAAATCTTCCTAATTGCATCAAGTCTATCAGGCCGATAAAAAAGTAACAAATTTATTTCCAAAATAAATCGATTCTGCTCCACTGTGCACTACAGAAAACAACATATGTAAATGAATCCTGCAGAATGAACTGGGAGTGTACAAACAATATTTTTATCATTTTTGTCCTGCATGGAGCATATGATTGGCCTACTATATCCTATAATAATGATTCGGCTGCAATCTAAGCCGTATATTTAAATAGCGAACCGTCCTGTTACAACCGCATCTACTAGGAGAATACCGTTGTAATCGCGTCTCACAGCTCGCCGATCTTTACGGGTTTCAAAAACTACTTCGAGGAAGATGAACTTAGCCCCGGATTCACGAAGTCGGACCGATCATAAGCATAATTCACAAATGGCAAAAACCAGAGCAACAGGTTACGATATACATGCATTCCGATAATAACTATTTAGAGTACATAGTTGAGCCTCATATGGATGTCCCACTATTATCTATGAAAATTTTACCAATGAGGAGAGTACTCTTGAAGGAATCTTCATCTCCAGATGTTAAAAAAAGTTTTAACTTTATATTGCCAATCTTTGGATTACTCAGTGATGGCAGAAAATTGGACAAATATTTTACTACAGTCATCATTATGCATTTTCTTCAAAAAGGGAATCTTACAGGGCTTAATAAAATAAATATCATTGCGTTAACAGAGTCCAATGTTGACGGCAATAATAGACAAATTGTTATGGTGTCATATTATTTTAAATTCTCCTCTTAATTTGAAGGGATAAATGTTATGCTTATATGAAGGTGTATCTGGGTCTTGTAGTTGTTCTTGATGTTAGAAATCAAGTACAACTACTATGGACTCATCCAACAGAGAAATCAGACAATCTCTGTTGGATGAATCCATAGATCTTCAAGTCTCACAAAGTTAGGAATGGACTAACACTTAAAAAAATGCTTTTTATCATACGGTTCTTAGCCACATGTTGCATATTTGTACGATCAGAACGAGATCCATCGAATCTCAGTTGTGCCAGAACAAATTCAAGTTACGTGTAATAAATAAATTGTGGATTTTGTTGAAATAACAATTTACGAGACCACATAGCTCCTCGCTTGCCAAGGTTAAGCATAGAAATTTAATGCCTTGTCTGCCCTGAGAACTGTGAAGTTTGCGCACGTCACCTCTTTTTTCTCTCCGGATACTCCATAAAAACTCGGCCAGAAGCTCCCGAGCAATCGTTATAACCAGTATAAGTGGTATTCGCAAACTTATTCTTCTTCTCTGGATTAGAAAGAGATCAATACAATTCATTCACTCCAGAATTAACGTCTCAGAGTTTAGGTGCTCTAACTATTTCTACCACTAGACCCCATCCTAGGGTTACAAGGGGCAGTATTGCGATACCATCATACTCGTCTTCAAATGACAGCTAATTCTTCGTATGGGAATGAATCTAATCGTCCAAGGGCAACAACAAAAAACAAGGATCTACTGGTAAAAATTGGAAGCTGACTACAGTTATTGAGAAATGAAAGTGTTTTTAGATGCTTCCAAATATTTGGTTTTATTGCATATTGACACAATGGGAATAGTAATTATCGCTACGACATGCATGTCCAGTTCAAGTCGTTTGTATAACATTAAATCTCATTGTGCCATTAGGCCTATAGGAGACTCCAATAATATAATATACTTCTTTTCGTTATAGTGGTAATAGTAGCTAATACCTACATTTTATTTCTATCAGTCCAAATATGCAGAGAATATTTAAACTCATTAAAAACTCTTCTGTAGGCAAAAGTTTTGATGGGAAAAGGTCTGCTTTAGTAAACTTGAATAACTTTAATTGTCAAAATATATAGTGTGAAAACTATAAGATATTAATTTGCGACGTTTGACTACAGACTAAAGTCTTTATTCAACCCGTCCTTCTGGCTGATAAAAACGATTTACGAAATTAAAGGTTATATTTAATTATAGTTTTCGGTATAATCTTATTATTGAGTCAAGTGCAGGTGTAGTTTAAATGAAAATCGCAATGTGTCAACAGGAGTATGTCAAGAAATCTGCTAGCAACAAGGTTGTATATCCAGACAATTATTATTCCGAATTTTTGCCAATAAATATGATCGGTGTTGTTAGTAGAAATATTGATTTATATCGATGTTAAGACCATCATATTATTTAGAAAACGTGATCGGTAATCACTTTTATCTTCAGCCTATCAGCTCTCTTAAAATATATGTTTATAACAGTCATTACCGCGTTAATCGGAATCGTCTAACTGTATTACCATTTTTTATAAAAGCTACTACAATATTCTAGCTTGTCCTATCAACATGTAGAATTATATCGAAATGTTATATAACATAGCATGAAAGGCAGTGTTGCCAATGCTTGAGGAGTTTAGTGGCTAAATCCTTATGAAATAGTGGCTAACAAAAGGCTTAAAAAAATATGTCTCTATAAGTTCAGTGTCAGTCTATTTATAGAGAACATAAGCAACGTTCAATCATTGTTCATAGATGAGTGATCGATCAGCCACAAGTCATCGTAGTGAAATTAAAGCTACAAGTCATACTTTCGAAATTAACACGATTTGTGATTTTATAGAGCCTTACGGTTTAGTGCCTTTTATATTCATCATTAATGAATGAACTTGTCACAAGGGATTATTAGTCCCCAATTTTCCACATTGATGTTACAAACCACATAACAAACCTACATTACCAAATTTTTAGTGTGGCCCCAGAGAAAAGCTAACAGAAATCACAATCCGTTTTGTAGCCGCTTATTGAAATTATTTATAAAATAATAAAAAAATATATTTTTAATAAAAAATTTTACGAACAAATGACAAAAAAATAGAAATAGAAATAATACAACAAAATAAAAATCACTTGGCAAACATCAAGTGACACATTTGCTCCACTTTGGTGCGCCAAAAGTAAAACTACATCCCAAGAGAGTTTGAGGCTTTAAGATGGTTACAGAGAGTGGCAAAATGAATGAGATTCAGATTTAAAATTCAAAGCAGCAGCAAAAATAATAGCAACAACAACAAGAAGAATAAAGAATTAAGTAAATATACGACAACAATATGGACATAAAGTGAAATACTATGTACGTAATATATACGAAAACAAATCAACAAAGTTTTTATTTTGCAACAAAAAAAAAATAAATTGCGCGGTCTTAAATACACACACACATACACTCATAACAGCAGCAACAACAATCATTTGGAGATGTAGTTGTAGCAGCAGCAGCAATAGCAGCCAACAATGTTTGCTGACAAAAAATTTGAAACGATTGAATGATTTATTTTTGACAGCTTTTTAACTTAAAATTAAAACTGTAAATCAAATTTTGACAGAAGAGGCTGCAGTAGTTTCAAAAACAAACTTACACACACATATATACATCTAAATGGTAGCAACAATACAACATCATATCAACAACAACTACAACAACATAAGAAACTGTTTTACTTAAGTGGTGTCAGAAATTTATTTTATTTCCCAGATCTTTTCGTTATTATTAAAACCCTACACCAAATCAAGTGATGGATGAAGGTATAGTTAGTTTGTTATTCCGTATGTAAACATCAAGAAAAATTTCCTTGGGATTTAATTAGGTTCGTATTTTAGTTCATAGACCGTATCTAAATTTGTAACGATTTAGTAACCTTCATCCGACTGATCTTTATATATCTAGCATTAGGAGATCAAATTGTTAATTAAAATATAATGAAATTTTACCAACTTCTTCACAGCTCACCGTATCCATATTGGTTATAATAGGAAGAAATCTCAAAAACCCACCGAAAACGCAAATCGACTTAAGCCTAACTGCCTCACAAAGTAAGAGAAGTAGAACCTCTTATAGCAGGTTGGAGTGTACTTAGGATTTGTGATTGCCTCTTATATTGCTCCCTTCTCTAACTGACTAAATGTAAATGTTTTTGTGCAACGAACTTCTTCATCTTAATCACAATCGTATAGAAAAGAGGAAGGAGACAGTTCAAAAAAAAAAACAAAAAAAAAAAAAAAAAAAAAACAAATTAAGCTTTCAAATAAGTCTAACGCCAATAATAACAAAACAAAGAAGATTCATTCCTTCCATTCATCCCAACGAATTAAAACCATAAAATGACAATCTACGCATTATACGACTGTGACTGACTTGACTATGAATGGCGCAAAAACTCAAAATAAATATAATCAAGAAGCCATTGGGATTGAAAGCGAATTGTATGTAAGTGAAACCTCAAGTTGTAAAGTGAAAAAAAAACAATATTATTTATTTATTAACTATTTGGCGTCTATTTGACTTAAAAGCTAATGTGTGTGAGTAACTGAGGGAATGAGTGAGTGAGTGAATGAGCGAATGCATATAACAACTATTCTAAGTGCTGTTGCAACAACGTTGGTGGTGTTGTTGACAGCAAATAAATGTGAATTTTATAACTATTTTTATAGTAGAGACGAGGGTTATATGAGCAGGCATAAGGTTTCAATATAGTATTATTCATTTGGCTTTAAATTTTGGGCCAGGAAATTTTTAATGAAAGCAAAATGCTGGAGTTCTCTAAACGTATTTCATTCCCATGATGGATTGCATTGATTTAAGAAATTCTGATAATCCTGTAAGTTGCTTTCAACATTGTAACATCCTACATGAAATTCATATTGATACAGAGGGTCTGCGATACCATCTCTGAATTGTAGCAGCTTCAGAATAACTCTCTTTAAATGACTTTGTTAGGAAGTAATTTAATCTTCAGATTATGATCTTTCACTTAACACAAAAATCTGTAATTTTTTTAATTTTCAAATCTTGAAAGTTAAAAATTCAAATGCAAATAACTCGAAAATTATAAAACATTTTTTAAGGTCTCAAAAGAAAAAAATTAAAAATTTTAGAAATTTAATGAGAAAGATTTAGCACTCAGTTTAATTGCATTTCCTTTGTATCCCACATTGCTCACCTCTACCCATGGAGGCGCAATGGGATCCATATTTCCAAAGATTTAATGATGTATCTTTGATGGACCGATTTCCCATTCCAATGTCCAATCTCAAATATTAGGATATCTTTCGTTCTCTTGTGTGATCCGCAAATAATAGAATTAGGTGACGTACTCTAGTTCTAGCTTAAGTTTATTGAATAGTAATGGAGCGGAACAAAACTCTGGAAAATTACTTAGTCATTTGTCAAATGCCATTCTGACATTACATGACAGTGAACTCCATTATGCCATTTCTTGAACGGAACACTGAAAGAGACGTGATCATATGTTTGATATCTTATTAAGATTTACCATTTGTACCGTCAAACGTTGAAATGAGTTCGTTCTATATTTTGAATCCAGTTTTCTATCTCCTTGAAAATATTATCTGAATATATTCTCAATAATCAAGTTAGAGTTAACTCAATGTTACAGATCAACAGTTCTATATTTAAATGCAAATCCTTCCTCTGGCATTATTTTTATATATTTATATATAAGGAATTAAAGAATCATCCAAAATATATATATAGTACATTTTCTTGATCGGGTAGTAAGAATGATTGATAGCTTATTCCATGTACACTTCAATGAGAATGCGTTTATGTATCTATGGACTGAAGATTTTATGTGACATTGATAATACATAAAAGCGTTTCTTAAAATCATGTCAAATTCACTAAAAAGTATTTTTAGTTTTTCATGTACCATCTACATCTGGGAGATGTGCCGAATTTCATATACGCTTCAGCACTTACATTTCCACGATTTTGAATGGAGCCTTATATGGGGTATATAATTAAACAGGGACAACAAATATTTAAGAGTATTATAACCTTAAAATCCAATTCCGGGATGGGGGCTTATATTTGTGCTATAACCAGATAGGACTTTCGAATTCCAATCATATTGGTCTATATATAAAAGTTTTATAAGCTTAAAATCTATAAGGGCCCTAATTTTTTCATTCCTTCTGTTAATACGATTATGATAATCTTTTTTGTCTCTATTTTAATATTGGACTGAATTTCATAGAACTTGTGGAATTAGTCGGAGTGTGAGAGTGTTTCCATTAGACGGACCTATTTAAATCAGATTTTGATTTGGAGGATATAAATAGATTTTAGGTCTATTAAGCAGAAAGCAGCACTCATTAAAGAGTATGCAGAATTTGTAGTTAGAAAATTTGTATTTTGGACAGAAAAATCTATATTTTGAACTTCAGGCAGTTCGTTTAATATGAAAAATTGACTAAATGTACCTGAAAAATTTGATAAAAATTTTATCACACCGTGCCTTTAAGAATTATAAAAGAGCAGCTTTATTTGCGCAAAACATTGTTTATGCTCGTGCGAATGTGGTAGAAAACTTGTTAAACTTGTCACGTGGTAGCGCCAGAATATAAATATGAAAAATAATTGTAAAATTTCTCATATAACCCTCCTATATCAATGTCAACTGATAGATCTATATGTTTACTTATACAGCAATTAGCTAAACCACTTTTTTCAATTTATCAATTCGTATTTTCTATAAATCTAAAAGACTTAAATCATCATTATTTATATTTGCATCATGGCTAAAGGAAATGCTAAAGGTGACCAACTATGAAGAATATGAATTTCTTTTAAATATAAATATTTAAATATAAAATAAATTATATCGCTGTATTGAAAGAAATGAAGAAATTTACTCTTAGATATTAAAATAAGATTTTCTTTTCGAATATGGTCACCTCATTTACATCAATTAATTTACACCAACTGATCTACATAAATTTCTATCGTAAAGCAGAAAAAAAACTTATTTAATTGCATATTTATGTAATATTTTTAATAATAATTCTTTACACTAATAAATACAAGTATTTTTTTCATATTTTCGATTTAATTTTTATTTATTTTTACGTATTAATCGTCTGTCTCTGTTATAATATTCACTCAAAACAAAGTCATAAATTGTTTTCCATTCTTTTGTACTTAATACTTTATGTCAGATGAACTGCAATAAATTAATATAAATTTCTTGTCATCTGGGTCTACAACAAACAAACATATAAATATTATGTCGTATTCACAAATGAAACAAACCTCAACTCAATTTGAACATAATAATTTTGAATGAATGAATGAATGAATATATAGTACGAATGTTAATATAACTCTTATTTACATTTCAGATAATTTCACAATGTGACGATGAGTATTTGTGGAAGACAAGACAAGACACGATGTGAGATATATTCTCCAAACAACACTCAACCAACGGCAACAAGAACAACATCAATAATTTTACAAATGAAAATGGCAAAAAACAAACAAAAGTTGATTTGTTGTCCTCTTCATCATTTAAATCATTATGAAATGAAAGTAAACGTGGGATGGTAAAGAATTGAGGGTAATTGAAAGTTCCTGATTAATGGTTAACACATGATACAACAACAACATGGAACTTTATATAAAGAGTTATAATGAAAAGAGAATTTAGACCAGGCTAAAACCGACTTTTGTGAACTAGACTAGAGTCTAGTCTATAAACTAGACTAAAGTCTACGATCATAAACTAGACTAAGTCTAGTCTAACTAAGTCTAGCTAAACTAGACTAAAGTCTAGTCTATAAACTAGACTAAGTCTAGTCTATAAACTAGACTAAAGTCTAGTCTATAAACTAGACTAAAGTCTAGTCTATAAACTAGACTAAAGTCTAGTCTATAAACTAGACTAAAGTCTAGTCTATAAACTAGACTAAAGTCTAGTCTATAAACTAGACTAAAGTCTAGTCTATAAACTAGACTAAAGTCTAGTCTATAAACTAGACTATACAAGTCTAGTCTATAAACTAGACTAAAGTCTAGTCTATAAACTAGACTAAAGTCTAGTCTATAAACTAGACTAAAGTCTAGTCTATAAACTAGACTAAAGTCTAGTCTATAAACTAGACTAAAGTCTAGTCTATAACTAGACTAAAGTCTAGTCTATAAACTAGACTAAAGTCTAGTCTATAAACTAGACTAAAGTCTAGTCTATAAACTAGACTAAAGTCTAGTCTATAAACTAGACTAAAGTCTAGTCTATAAACTAGACTAAAGTCTAGTCTATAAACTAGACTAAAGTCTAGTCTATAAACTAGACTAAAGTCTAGTCTATAACTAGACTAAAGTCTAGTCTATAAACTAGACTAAAGTCTAGTCTATAAACTAGACTAAAGTCTAGTCTATAAACTAGACTAAAGTCTAGTCTATAAACTAGACTAAAGTCTAGTCTATAAAACTAGACTAAGTCTAGTCTATAAACTAGACTAAAGTCTAGTCTATAAACTAGACTAAAGTCTAGTCTATAAACTAGACTAAAGTCTAGTCTATAAACTAGACTAAAGTCTAGTCTATAAACTAGACTAAAGTCTAGTCTATAAACTAGACTAAAAGTCTAGTCTATAAACTAGACTAAAGTCTAGTCTATAAACTAGACTAAAGTCTAGTCTATAAACTAGACTAAAGTCTAGTCTATAAACTAGACTAAAGTCTAGTCTATAACTAGACTAAAGTCTAGTCTATAAACTAGACTAAAGTCTAGTCTATAAACTAGACTAAAGTCTAGTCTATAAACTAGACTAAAGTCTAGTCTATAAACTAGACTAAAGTCTAGTCTATAAACTAGACTAAAGTCTAGTCTATAAACTAGACTAAAGTCCTAGTCTATAAACTAGACTAAAGTCTAGTCTATAAACTAGACTAAAGTCTAGTCTATAAACTAGACTAAAGTCTAGTCTATAAACTAGACTAAAGTCTAGTCTATAAACTAGACTAAAGTCTAGTCTATAAACTAGACTAAAGTCTAGTCTATAAACTAGACTAAAGTCTAGTCTATAAACTAGACTAAAGTCTAGTCTATAAACTAGACTAAAGTCTAGTCTATAAACTAGACTAAAGTCTATCTATAAACTAGACTAAAGTCTAGTCTAAGTAAGCTAAGACTAAAGTCTAGTCTATAAACTAGACTAAAGTCTAGTCTATAAACTAGACTAAAGTCTAGTCTAATAAACTAGACTTAAAGTCTAGTCTATAAACTAGACTAAAGTCTAGTCTATAAACTAGACTAAAGTCTAGTCTAATAAACTAGACTAAAGTCTAGTCTATAAACTAGACTAAAGTCTAGTCTATAAACTAGACTAAAGTCTAGTGTATAAACTAGACTAAAGTCTAGTATATAAAATAGACTAAAGTCTAGTGTACAAACTAGACTAAAGTCTAGTGAATAAACTAGACTAAAGTCTATAAACTAAAGTCTAGTCTATAAACTAAAGTCTAGTCTATAAACTAGACTAAAGTCTAGTCCTATAAACTAGACTAAAAGTCTAGTTTATAAACTAGACTAAAGTCTAGTTTATAAACTAGACTAAAGTCTAGTCTAGTCTAGATTATAGACTAGACTTTAGTCTAGTTTATAGACTAGACTTTAGTCTAGTTTATACACTAGACTTTAGTCTAGTTTATACACTAGACTTTAGTCTAGTTTATACACTAGACTTTAGTCTAGTTTATAAACTAGACTAGTCTAGTTATAAACTAGACTAAAGTCTAGTACTAACTAAAACTAAACTAGACTAAGTCTAGTCTATAAACCAGACTAAAGTCTAGTCTATAATCTAGACTAAAAGTCTAGTCTATAAACTAGACTAAAGTCTAGTCTATAAACTAGACTAAAGTCTAGGTCTATAAACTAGACTAAAGTCTAGTCTATAAACTAGACTAAAGTCTAGTCTACAACTAGACTAAAGTCTAGTCTATAAAACTAAGTTAGTTAACTATAAAGTCTAGTCTATAAACTAGACTAAAGTCTAGTCTATAAACTAGACTAAAGTCTAGTCTATAAACTAGACTAAAGTCTAGTCTATAAACTAGACTAAAGTCTAGTCTATAAACTAGACTAAAGTCTAGTCTATAAACTAGACTTAAAGTCTAGTCTATAAACTAGACTAAAGTCTAGTCTATAAACTAGACTAAAGTCTAGTCTATAAACTAGACTAAAGTCTAGTCTATAAACTAGACTAAAGTCTAGTCTATAAACTAGACTAAAGTCTAGTCTATAAACTAGACTAAAGTCTAGTCTATAAACTAGACTAAAGTCTAGTCTATAAACTAGACTAAAGTCTAGTCTATAAACTAGACTAAAGTCTAGTCTATTAAACTAGACTAAGTCTAGTCTAAAACTAGACTAAAGTCTAGTCTATAAACTAGACTAAAAGTCTAGTCTATAAACTAGACTAAAGTCTAGTCTATAAACTAGACTAAAGTCCTAGTCTATAAACTAGACTAAAGTCTAGTCTATAAACTAGACTAAAGTCTAGTCTATAAACTAGACTAGTCTAGTCTATAAACTTAGACTAAAGTCTAGTCTATAAACTAGACTAAGTCTAGTCTATAAAACTAGACTAAAGTCTAGTCTATAAACTAGACTAAAGTCTAGTCTATAAACTAGACTAAAGTCTAGTCTATAAACTAGACTAAAGTCTAGTCTATAAACTAGCTAGACTATAAACTAGACTAAAGTCTAGTCTATAAACTAGACTAAAGTCTAGTCTATAAACTAGACTAAAGTCTAGTCTATAAACTAGACGTAAAGTCTAGTCTATAAACTAGACTAAAGTCTTAGTCTATAAACTAGACTAAAGTCTAGTCTATTAAACTAGACTAAAGTCTAGTGTATAAACTAGACTAAAGTCTAGTATATAAAATAGACTAAAGTCTAGTGTACAAACTAGACTAAAGTCTAGTGAATAAACTAGACTAAAGTCTATAAACTAAAGTTCTAGTCTATAAACTAAAGTTCTAGTCTATAAACTAGACTAAAGTCTAGTCTATAAACTAGACTAAAGTCTAGTTTATAAACTAGACTAAAGTCTAGTTTATAAACTAGACTAAAGTCTAGTCTAGTCTAGATTATAGACTAGACTTTAGTCTAGTTTATAGACTAGACTTTAGTCTAGTTTATACACTAGACTTTAGTCTAGTTTATACACTAGACTTTAGTCTAGTTTATACACTAGACTTTAGTCTAGTTATAAACTAGACTTTAGTCTAGTTTATAAACTAGACTTTAGTCTAGTTTATACTAGACTAAACAAGACTAAACTAGACTAAAGTCTAGTCTATAAACCAGACTAAAGTCTAGTCTATAATCTAGACTAAAGTCTAGTCTATAAACTAGACTAAAGTCTAGTCTATAAACTAGACTAAAGTCTAGTCTATAAACTAGACTAAAGTCTAGTCTATAAACTAGACTAAAGTCTAGTCTACAAACTAGACTAAAGTCTAGTCTATAAACTAGACTAAAGTCTAGTCTACAACTAGACTAAAGTCTAGTCTATAAACTAGACTAAAGTCTAGTCTATAAACTAGACTAAAGTCTAGTCTATAAACTAGACTAAAGTCTAGTCTACAAACTAGACTAAAGTCTAGTCTATAAACTAGACTAAAGGTCTAGGTCTATAAACTAGACTAAAGTCTAGTCCTATAAACTAGACTAAAGTCTAGTCTATAAACTAAAGTACTAAAAGTCTAGTCTATAAACTAGACTAAAGTCTAGTCTATAAACTAAGACAAAGTCAGTCTATAAACTAGACTAAAGTCTAGTCTATAAACTAGACTAAAGTCTAGTCTATAAACTAGAACTAAAGTCTAGGTCTATAACTAGACTAAAGTCTAGTCTATAAACTAGACTAAAGTCTAGTCTATAAACTAGACTAAATCTAGTCCTATAAACTAGACTTAAAGTCTAGTCTATAAAACTAGACTAAAGTCTAGTCTATAAACTAGACTAAAGTCTAGTCTATAAACTAGACTAAAGTCTAGTCTATAAACTAGACTAAAGTCTAGTCTATAAACTAGACTAAAGTCTAGTCTATAAACTAGACTAAAGTCTAGTCTATAAACTAGACTAAAAGTCTAGTCTATAAACTAGACTAAAGTCTAGTCTATAAACTAGACTAAAGTCTAGTCTATAAACTAGACTAAAGTCTAGTCTATAAACTAGACTAAAGTCTAGTCTATAAACTAGACTAAAGTCTAGTCTATAAACTAGACTAAAGTCTAGTCTATAAACTAGACTAAAGTCTAGTCTATAAACTAGACTAAAGTCTAGTCTATAAACTAGACTAAAGTCTAGTCTATAAACTAGACTAAAGTCTAGTCTATAAACTAGACTAAAGTCTAGTGAATAAACTAGACTAAAGTCTATAAACTAAAGTCTAGTCTATAAACTAAGTCTAGTCTATAAACTAAAGTCTAGTCTATAAACTAGACTAAAGTCTAGTCTATAAACTAGACTAAAGTCTAGTTTATAAACTAGACTAAAGTCTAGTTTATAAACTAGACTAAAGTCTAGTCTAGTCTAGATTATAGACTAGACTTTAGTCTTGTTTATAGACTAGACTTTAGTCTAGTTTATACACTAGACTTTAGTCTAGTTTATACACTAGACTTTAGTCTAGTTTATACACTAGACTTTAGTCTAGTTTATAAACTAGACTTTAGTCTAGTTTATAAACTAGACTTTAGTCTAGTTTATAAACTAGACTTTAGTCTAGTTTATACTAGACCAAACAAGACTAAACTAGACTAAAGTCTAGTCTATACAACCAGACTAAGGTCTAGTCTATAAACTAGACTAAAGTCTAGTCTATAATCTAGACTAAAGTCTAGTCTATAAACTAGACTAAAGTCTAGTCTACAAACTAGACTAAAGTCTAGTCTATAAACTAGACTAAAATCTAGTCTATAAACTAGACTAAGTCTAGTCTATAAACTAGACTAAAATCTAGTCTATAAACTAGACTAAAAGTCTAGTCTATAAACTAGACTAAAGTCTAGTCTATAAACTAGACTAAAGTCTAGTCTACAAACTAGACTAAAGTCTAGTCTATAAACTAGACTAAAGTCTAGTCTATAAACTAGACTAAAGTCTAGTCTACAAACTAGACTAAAGTCTAGTCTACAAACTAGACCTAAAGTCTAGTCTATAAACTAGACTAAAGTCTAGTCTATAACTAGAACCTAAAGTCTAGTCTATAAACTAGACTAAAGTCCTAGTCTACCAAACCTCAGACTAAGTCTAGTCTACCAAACTAGACTAAAGTCTAGTCCTAACTAAAACCTAGTATAACTAAAAGTCTAGTCTATGGAACTAGACTAAAGTCTAGTTCTATTGAACTAGACTAAGTGCGAGGTCTTAACAGGACTAAAGTCTAGTCTATGAAACTAGACTAAAGTCTAGTCTATAAACTAGACTAAAGTCTAGTCTATAAACTAGACTAAAGTCTAGTCTTAAACTAGACTAAAGTCTAGTCTATAAACTAGACTAAAGTCTAGTCTATAAACTAGACTAAAGTCTAGTCTATAAACTAGACTAAAGTCTAGTCTATAAACTAGACTAAAGTCTAGTCTATAAACTAGACTAAAGTCTAGTCTATAACTAGACTAAGTTAGTCTATAAACTAGACTAAAGTCTAGTCTATAAACTAGACTAAAGTCTAGTCTATAAACTAGACTAAAGTCTAGTCTATAAACTAGACTAAAGTCTAGTCTATAAACTAGACTAAAGTCTAGGTCTATAAACTAGACTAAAGTCTTAGTTCTATAAACTAGACTAAAGTCTAGTATAAACTAGACTAAAGTCTATCTAAAACTAGACTAAAGTCTAGTCTATAAACTAGACTAAAGTCTAGTCTATAAACTAGACTAAAAGTCTTAAGTCTTATAAACTAGACTAAAGTCTAGTCTATAAACTAGACTAAAGTCTAGTCTATAAAACTAGACTAAAGTCTAGTCTATAAACTAGACTAAAGTCTAGTCTATAAACTAGACTAAAGTCTAGTCTATAAACTAGACTAAAGTCTAGTCTATAAACTAGACTAAGTCTAGTCTATAAACTAGACTAAAGTCTAGTCTATTAAAACTAGCTAAAGTCTAGTCTATAAACTAGACTAAAGTCTAGTCTATAAACTAGACTAAAGTCTAGTCTATAAACTAGACTAAAGTCTAGTCTATAAACTAGACTAAAGTCTAGTCTATAAACTAGACTAAAGTCTAGTCTATAAACTAGACTAAAGTCTAGTCTATAAACTAGACTAAAGTCTAGTCTATAAACTAGACTAAAGTCTAGTCTATAAACTAGACTAAAGTCTAGTCTATAAACTAGACTAAAGTCTAGTCTATAAACTAGACTAAAGTCTAGTCTATAAACTAGACTAAAGTCTAGTCTATAAACTAGACTAAAGTCTAGTCTATAAACTAGACTAAAGTCTAGTCTATAAACTAGACTAAAGTCTAGTCTATAAACTAGACTAAAGTCTAGTCTATAAACTAGACTAAAGTCTAGTCTATAAACTAGACTAAAGTCTAGTCTATAAACTAGACTAAAGTCTAGTCTATAAACTAGACTAAAGTCTAGTCTATAAACTAGACTAAAGTCTAGTTCTATAAACTAGACTAAAGTCTAGTCTATAAACTAGACTAAAGTCTAGTCTATTAAACTAGACTAAAGTCTAGTCTATAAACTAGACTAAAGTCTAGTCTATAAACTAGACTAAAGTCTAGTCTATAAACTAGACTAAAGTCTAGTCTATAAACTAGACTAAAGTCTAGTCTATAAACTAGACTAAAGTCTAGTCTATAAACTAGACTAAAGTCTAGTTATAAACTAGACTAAAGTCTAGTCTATAAACTAGACTAAAGTCTAGGTCTATAAAACTTAGGACTAAAGTCTAGTCTATAAACTAGACTAAAGTCTAGTCTATAAAACTAGACTAAAGTCTAGTCTATGAACTAGACTAAAGTCTAGTCTATAAACTAGACTAAAGTCTAGTCTATGAACTAGACTAAAGGTCTAGTCTATAAACTAGACTTAAAGTCTAGTCTATGAACTAGACTAAAGTCTAGTCTATAAACTAGACTAAAGTCTGGGTCTATAAACTACTAAAGTCTGTCTATAAACTAGACTAAGTTGGTCTATAAACTAGACTAAAGTCTAGTCTATAAACTAGACTAGGGACTAAAAATGTCTTAGTTCTGGTTAAATTTCGCACACTGGCGAGAAAATTATAGAGAGAGAGAACTCCAAACACAAAGTCAAAAGGCTCGAAAGAGGCAAATTCCTTGAAACACAAGTGAAATGAGTACCGAGAGTCAACGACGTAGTTGTTCTACGGTAGCTGTAGAAATAAAATTTACAAGGAAAGCATTGACGAATGCAATTTCAAGAAGCAAAGGAGACTCTATTAAACAAATCGCCCTAACATCTACAAACTAAAAGTCTAAAGTCTTTTTAGTTTGTAGATGTTAGGGCGATTTGTAGACTTCACATTTAAAATTATTATGATTTTTGGACTGATCTTTTATTTGTTCAGAATTTCTAAATCATTTTTAAAATATTTTTCTAAACTAATTCATTCTTTGCAACCCTCGTATATTATTAATACTTATACACTTTTTTTAATCAATATCTCCATTTGTACATTTCCTTTCAAATTTCTTTACATAAACGACCTTAATTCAAATATATTCGATATCGGCTCGTGTAACACAGATGAAGTGTAATATCATTTTTAACTTCTTCTTATTACGTTTTTGCAATTAATCATTTGTCATTTTTATATAGTTTTCAATTTAATACCAAAAAATCACATCATTAGCACGTTTATCATCATTTCCTTATCACTTCAGGTACTTTCACATATTCCAAAGTGAAATATATTTATGCGATTATAGTTTGTAACTGAACACAAATACATCCATAAGAGTTGAGAGCAAATTATAACAAACAGCAGCTGATGATTACGTTGGTGTTACTGTTACTGTTGGTGATGTGGAGATGATGATGATGATGTTGTAGTAGCAATTGTTTGCGTTGATGGTGACATAAATCACTGTATTAAAATATGCAAATATTTCTTTAGTTTATTTTGAAATTTAAAAGTTTATAAAATTAATTTTATATCGATTAAATACTCTAATAAATTTTAATCAAAACAAATGAAAGCTGGGTCAAGGCCCTCAATTTAATATTAATTGTTAATATCTAGTCACTCTGTGTTAATTAGAATTTATCATTCATTTTAATGGATTGATCGCATAAGAAAATATTTTTTTGAATTTTTGCCGACAAATTAATGACACTTAAAAGTCATAGATATTTGTGTATAGCGAAATTCGATGATTTATTGTGATTTTAGCGAAATCGAAAAATAAATAATCTTTGAAAAATAATTTGCTTTCACGATTTTGAGTGTTTTGGAATTTTTGTGAATAGAATTGGATTATATGATTAAAAAAATTGTGGACCTTCTGTTATGTTTATAAAAATGGTTTGTCACTTAATAAATTAAGTGCAGATCCATTTTTGTAAGTTTTTAGTAAAAAATAATAACAAAAAATATTTTCAATAACACAAGATATAAGACCAGATTCTCTTGTTATTTAGCGGTGATGGCCAGAGTTCTATTATTAGATCAAACAACTTTCGACTTATTTTACTATTTCGCAATCGCAAAAGATCTGATAAAGTTTTGATATCAGCTTATATATTTCTTCTTGCCTTTAGATTTTAAGGATGACACCGATTATGATGGTCTGCATCATAGAGACCTCAAGTTACACTCCTTTTTGGCACGTAGTTATTCCACGCTAACGGCTTATCAACTTTAATGAAGTCCTGCAAAAATCATGGACTAATACTCATAAAGCCAATTAAAAGTCTGGAAGAAATAAGATCCAAGTATTTTAAATTTTATTTTACACCAGACAAAGCATTCACATAAAAAAGTGATAACTTTCCCTGACAGAATGATGACCATCCTCAATTGATTCCTTTTCATTTCAAGAAAAAAATCATTATTCTTAACACATTTATCACTCCATAGGTGCTTAGTCTTCAAGGAACCATCAGATAAAGACCATTTATCAATCCTACCTCACGTTTTTTTATCGAAGGAAGGAGAAATCTTTAAACTGATGGAGATACAGGCTGAATGAATATAACAAACTTTTGATGAAATAAAATAAAATAAAAATAAAATTCAATAATCTGTAAATTTATCTTCTTTTTACTAACAACCCTTACAAAAGATATGGAAGCCATATTGGAAAAATTCTCAGTTAAAATCTTGACTCACAACTAAATGATTGATTGCTGTCAAAATACAGTCTTCTAAATTTTTCTTTATTACAAAAACACCCTTAACATGATTGATTGATGTTAGTTTTCACGAAATGATTGAGGGAGTGTGCGTTTGGAAGAAACGCCATATTTAAATTTGTATTAATCAGCATCTTTCTAAGTGAAGAAGTAAGGAGGTAAAACATCCCCAAAAATTTGATTAATTGATGTATAGCTGTCAGTGAGGTGAATAAAGGAGATCTTGTGTTTTTGGTTAGAAAGAGAGGGAAGAAATTATATGAAAGTCTATGAATTATTTTATAGGAAATGTTAAATAATGAAATATTTTCTATTTATATCATTTATAATATTTTCCAGTAAATGTCATTGTTTATTTCAATGCTGTTCAATACAATTAAAAATATTGGTATTATTTTTTTCTGAAATTAATGCATTAAAAATGTGATATTAATAATTCTCTTTCTCTATCTTGGCAATTATTTTTTTAATTGGCCTTAATACACATTGTTTTCCATCACATATTTATTTCTTAAATGTCTTTTTGCATTTATCGATTTATAACGTTTATTGAGTTCAAAAAACTAGTTTTCTGTTAGTACATACACACACCTCTAGTGTATGAACTAATAGAGGTGAAGTTGGTGGTGAATGAAGTCTGTTATCTTTAATCAGTTTGAAGTTTATTATTTTTCTTTTAATTCTATCTCTCGTTTTCAATTATTCACTTTTATTTGTTTGTTTAGTTTAATTGATACTCATTAATTAATCACGATTAATTGATGAAAAAACTACAACAAAAATTACAATAACTTTTGAATAAACAAAAACAAACAATACCCAACCTTTTAACTAATTATTTTTTTTTAATATTCTTATTACGAACCACACCATATCTACAGCTCTGAACAAAAAAATCCAACAGCAACGACGACGTTTAAATAGCAAGTTGTATCACAAATGGCAACTTATCAATGGACATTCATCTTTGGTGAAGGTCATATTGACTTCATCACATTTTTCATAGTCAATCACCACCATGTTTGTTTATGTCGTGTCACATTGACAGTTTATAAATATAAATGCACCCATATTCTCCCCCCTCATTCTATGCCCTCTTCTCAAAAAACCCCAATCGCCTTGGCAGCTTTACAAACAAGAAAGTCAAATGGGACTTTATTTAAATGAAGGAAAGATACGAACGAAAGAAAAAAGAAATACAAGTTGAACTGACTAATTTCTTAATTGAAATGTCAATCAAATCATTTTTGCTGCAACAGCAACAATATTCAAATATTCGAACTTTTAGCAGGCAATACAATGCACATTATTTCATATCTGACTGAAAATATGGTGCATAAATAAATTCAATAAATGAAGGAGATGAACAACAAGTCGATACTAGAGATGAAGACGCTATTCGCCGAAGAGAGGAACACGAAACGAATAAAAAAACCTACGTTTAAGCATTAAAACTTTGTTGTTAATATTAACAACTCAAGATTGATTGTCAAGTCAATGCAATTTTTTTTTTTGATTCGGAACAGAGTTTTGAAAGTATGAAAACAGCATCTCCCACAGTTATTGCTATCACAGACTTGCTCTTAGTCATGCATGAGATCTCGCCGTTCTTCCAAGAGTAATGATCACATACATTTCTACAGACTGATGTTTAATTCATCACAATCCAACGCAGTCCAGGCTTTTGGCATTAATTTGTGAGAACAATAGTTGTTGTCCAGAATCTAGATGATATTACGAAGTTAACGGTTAATAAATACCAGGATAATAATTTCCATATGTAGAACTAAAGAATAAGTTTTGTATGACCAAAAATCACAGTTAAGATTCGCTGTATAAATGGAGATAAATGCTGCAATTCAAAGTTTGGCAGACTCAAAAAGAATGCGGATGGTGTGAGAAAACTGCATCATTTTGAAGTGCATTCGGCTAAATTAGTAACGCAGTGCTACCACCACTTTAAAGCACACCATTCTACTCTGTATCATTTTCTAAGTCGATTTAATGCTGTCCATCAATCTGTCTGACTTATGAACAAAATGCAGGTCATATATCATTACATTAGCCCAATAGGATGATACCTGCTGGAACTGGTGATAATGGGCCTATTATTTCACCTAGCCCCTATATAAATATCATAAAAGACCTAACTATGAAGCGATTTTAACAAAATTCCAAAATTCGATCCATTACTTCTCATAGCTCCCACACATTCCGACTTTTTAATATCACTTCGAATGGCATAATACTTAGTATTATAATAATTAATTAAATTAAGATAAACGTAAGATTATATGGATAAGCGGAATTATACGAGGGTCGGTCTTTTATTTATTTAGCTCCCAAATAACCACTAAGAAAAAATTATTTTAAAACGCATAAATTTCACTTAAGCATAAATCAGAAAAACAAATTGTACGAGGGTGGTTCATCAATATTTCGTAAAATGTAGTGTAAGGTACTACATACTCGGGCTTGGCCGTCAATAATATTTTTACAGGTTTAATGATGTTGATATCTACGATCATAATATCAACATCATTAAAGGTCACGTTCAGTACACCTGGTGCTACGCTTTGACTCATATATAAGTCTTCCCAGATTAATTCATAAAAGGGATAATTTGGTGATGCATTGTAAGAAATTTGAACATTTTCTAAATATTATAAAGTCTCCTGTGGACTTCACGGAACCTTTTGAGGAAAGTGTGGAGTATAATGTTTGGCATAAAATACCAGAGGAAATTGAAAATAATGAAGGGGGTGTAACTCGATTTTTCGTAGACATCTATAGCTAGTATGTTTCTAATATATCTTGGGAGACGGAGACTGTAAAAGTATTTAAGATGTTGTTACAAAACAGCTCTAAAAATGACTAATGCTCTCATTAAGGAATGACATATTAGAACAGGGTTCTTTGTCCACACTACTTCAAATGATGTTATTATTAAATATTTAGGTGCTTGAACATTTAGGAAAGTTTATAGGTATTAAATTTTTATTGTATTCATAGAATTTCTATAGTGAGAAAGTACGCAATGATACTGGAAATGACTATCTGGATATATACAGTAAGACCTGTTCTGACGTGCGAATTGGACTGAATTCTATG
>PYHX02000158.1:70288866-70324365 GCA_004302925.2 Cochliomyia hominivorax | reverse complement strand
TTTTAAAATGGCATTGAATTAAACATTCATTTTTTATATGCAACCTACGAACCAATTAAATATCTGAAAGTTGTAAATGAATCTTGAAATTACTTAATTTGTATAAATATGAAACTAAATTTAATATTCAATTTATTTCGCTACTGAAAAAGGTATTGTTCGGAATAAATCTCAGATATTAGTTAGTATGTAGCTGATGAAAATAATTAGTGTTCTCTTTAAAACACTAGAACTTAAGGCTTTAGAAGAATATTTGTTATATGTATTGTTTGCTTGTTTTAAAATAGTTTTGAAGTTGAAGTTCAACATGAAACAAGTTTGATGAACAGCTTGTATGGAATTTATTTGCGTTGTGTATAATGCTGTAGTCGAGAGTATGCTTTGTGTATGGCTCAATACAATGTTAAATTGCTTCATCAACATGTTTAGAACGCTTTTTCAACATGTTTAAGTTGCTTTATCAACATGTTTAAAATGTATATCAACTTGTTGCATTATATAAACAACATGTTGATACAAATTATAAGTAAACAAAACTTAATAAATTTGAAACAAGTTGCGTTGAATTTTATATTCACAATGATTTGTATCGACATATGAATTTCACATATTCCCATACAATGTTAATTCCATTGAAATCCGTTGTTAACTTGTTGAATTCGAAAATTATACATGATAACAATGAATATTTTAGGATTGTATATACAATGTTCAATTAAATATAATGAAAAAATATTTTGTTATAAATAAGAAATTTTAGGAAAAAACAAAAAAAAAAAAAAAAATTAGAAACATTTAAAGTTTTTAAACATTGTCTTGGAACATGAGCATAAGTCAAAGGAATCTATATTGAATGTGAAATTTACTGCAACTTATTTCTATTTTATAAAAGTTTCTTTTAAAAACAATTTATAATCCACATTTTAAATTATAAATTCAACATGTTATAAATAAACGCTGTATTGAAAAATATCATTCGATAAAAAATCGTCGAAGGTTTCTGGCTCAATTCAACTCAACTTGTTCCTTAAACTTGTTGCTGTCTTCATAACTACAATGTCTTTTCATTCATTATGTTGCATTCGAATTAACAACATCCGATATAAACATTGTTTAGAAACATGTACGCAATACATATACCAAACGTTATGCACAAACTTAAAGTTTAATGCAACACATATAACAATAAAAGTTTTCAAACGAACACTTGTTACATTAAGCACTTTTATTAACGAAATAATTCTGTATTGAATTCTGTTGCGTATTTATATTAAAGTTGTAGGCGAACTAATCACGGAAGATGCTCTTTTTTCTTTTGTGGATAAAAGCATGATTGAAGATGTTTCAATGCAGCCTAAATAATGGCACAGCAAACTTTTTTTCGACATACCGGCTTGCAGTTCGAAGAACTTGTGGGGATACATGGTCCTTAGAAATTTTCAAATAATGCCCAAAACGTGAGAATATTGACTTTAACAGAGTTAAAACCAAAATGAAGCAAGTTTGAGAATAATTTAATTTTAATCTTCTAAAAAACGGTGGAATCAATACCGGAGTATATGACAGTTAACCTCTAAAATTAAATGAAATGCAAATTAAGTTCTTAGTCAACAAGATTTTAAATGAAGTCTTAGTTGATTTAATAAAAATATTATTTGCACACCGAAAATTTCCTGTTTAAAATTTTCTAACTCGTTGAATAAGTAATATGCGTTTAAGGAATATGCACCAGTGTATACTTATTTTTATTATTTTTATTATTTTTAGTCCTTTAATTTGGCTTGAGTTCTTAAAGTGATCGGCATATTTAGGGGTGCAGTTGGTGATATGAATCAAATAAGGAATGAGATCAAAAAATGCTTAACACAAAACTTTTAACCCAAGTTTTACTTATTATTTTTTCATCAATTTACCTTTGAAAAAACACGTTTGTTATTAAGTTAAATGGCAAACACAACAAAAAATGATGTTTTCATAGCCAGAAAATAGAAAGCAAAAAAATATAATAAGAGATCCTCTATATATTCCGAAATCTACATGTCCGAAAGACATGTTAAAGAAATATGCTTCCATTCTTAAGTCCTAATAACACTTATTTTGGCCTGATTAGGCATCCTGTCACTGCGGTAAACAAGCCCTTAGGTGGTATAAGGGGTCTTGTAGGAAGGGGTTTTGTATGTGGCCTATGAGAAATAATGGACCGACCCTCACATGGCCGAAATACTATGTTCCAAATTTCATTGAAATATTTCAAAAATTGCGAGCTGTAGACTATTGACAACATTTACATGGACAGACAGACGGACGCACGGATGGACATAATTAATTTGTCTCAGAAAGTAATTCTGATTCCAACGGTATATAATGGTGCATGTTACAATCATGCATGTTACAAACATCAGTGAAAACACATAATACCCCAACCACCTTCGGAGGTGTAGGGTATAAAAATTAAGTCTGATAGTAATATTCTCAGGTTATAAATTGAGGGTAACACTATATCTGTAACACTTATCTGTGGGTTTTATTCACAAATTTTCCATCACTTATCCGTCTTCACATTATCTATTTAAATTTTCAGATCGACTTTAAGTCTTTAATGGTCAATCGGTATTTATTTTCTCAAAATTATCACATTTACCCAAAAAAAACCTTGACATTACCTAATTTTCCATAAATCAAATCCAATCTCTACATTAAAATTTAGTTCTTATTTGCCATTAGCACAAACTTTGCTAAATCTTAAAATAAACATAAATTCTTCTTTCCATAACCCCAACGAGAAAAAAACTGAAATAATAATAAATCGAAAAGAAATACTGATAAAATTTTATTGGTGATATTTTTTGCTTTCTTCCAATAATACTTTTTCTTGTTCTTCTTCTTTTTTATGTAGTTATGGTTCACATATATACATACATATATACATGTACACACACATACATATGAAAAGTAAAGAAAGTCGTCAAATGTACATCAATGCCAATAAATTGTGTAACTGCCATACGTTATCTAATGTCCTGGCAATTTTGTATATTCAGCCCTCATTCTCATTTTATTTGATTTAAACTAATTTATGTCCTTAACTACAACTAAAACTGTAGAATAACGTTTTGTATAGCACTTTGTGCCATAAAACTATCATGTTTTTTTTTTCATTTTTTTTCGTTTTTCTTCAAATAAGTATACAATGTTTGTTTGTGTGCGAGTTTGTGAAGGAGTAAACATTTTCCTTATGATATCCATCGTACATTATTCGTCCTGTATATTCTTCTATCTTTTATTTTATTATTATTTTCTTCAAGTTTCACATTTTTCGTTTTCGTCTTCTTACTCTTTTGGTCTCCTGCTATTTGAAATAGACCATAAGTTTTCCTTTCGTAGTCCTTTAAGTTTACATTCTTCGGTCTCGTTTTGATGTTAGTGAAGTGAAATAGTGAAGTAATAGTGGTAAATAGTGCATAGTTTGACTAGCAATAATGTCCTTTGATGGCTGCTGATTGTATTTGTGTAATATTTCACACAAAGACTTTCATGTTATTCGTAAAAGTATATATTGCTATATAAACGAGGGTTGAATTAAAAAAACAGTTAAAGCAAATTATTTTAGATTTTTTCAGATATCAATTTTGAACTTTCTATAACATTATTTTTATGCGTTTCTATTGATGTTCTTAATACTTTTAAGTACAACAGTTGACTCAAAATCACTTTCTGAAACGATATATAGTTTGGATCTTTGTCTATTCAACGTTGTGAGTTCTCTAGATGTCTCAAGTTAAATTGGTTTAAAGACGCAGTGTATTTGAATTAGAATGAGAAATGTACTCCAGGAAAGCTCATAGCAGTCTAAGATATATATTTCCTAAAGCAATTCTAATGGTTTTAACTAGAAAAGTTCTCAAAGCGTAAAAAATACTCAATTCAAATTTCATTGACCTCTGTCAATTACTTACGGATGTGAACGTGTAATAAGCGTAAGAATATATAAATTATGTGGTGGTATAATAGTGGTATAATAGCAACTAACACTTTTCTTTAAAAAATCGGAACCCATTTGTGGAATGTGATGACCCAAAGTATTATCAACTAGTTAGAATCAACAATGAAGCAGAACTACAGATTTATAAATATTCTGAACTGTCTATAAATTCTAACAGGTAAATGGGACTCCTCGTAAAACCGAAATCAATAGGAGGTTCTGGAGCTCCTTCAAATAGTCAACAGAGACCTTACAAACCAGATAGTTAAAGCAAACTAATATTCATTCAAAAGAAATCGCACATATCCAAGTGCCGTGGACCTATAACAGCAGTAGTATTGTTATCACTGCAAAAAGCTATTTTTTATTGTTTTATGATAATTGCAGAGCAAATGTCTAACTTCCAAATGGAACAAGACCTTTCGCTCCAACATGTGGGGTAATATTGATAATACATAAATATTGGTGAATTTTTGTTTTCTGTGAATTTTGAATTTTAATTTTCCAAACCCAACCGAAATAACTCACATGTTTCGACAACAATCGGATCTTCACAATATCGGTTAAAATAATCGGAAATCGAATGATTCTCCAAAGACTTCAAAATTCCAGATGGTATTTTTAATGTAATTCCCAATAAAGGATTCACCCATTCATCCATTTTTAATAATGCTATAAAGAACAATAAACTAAAGTGCGTTTATACATAAGTTCCATTAAAAGATATCCGGAATGCAACGAAGTTAGAAGATTTGTGTACAATGCTCTTAAAAATTCCTTAACACATTCAATATTCCAAAATTTAGGGCATTGCAAAGAACAGTTCCATTAGTAATTCTTTTGACACTGTTTTAAGGACAAAAATTTTCGCAAAACCTAATTTGCAAAATCTGATTAATCTTCTTTTTAATTGCAGGAAAAATCGTCCATCTCATGACTATTTCAAAATGGTTTATTTTGAACCATTGGGATCTCTAAACGCTTGTTAAAGTTGGAATAGTGATAACAGTGGAACCTTAAATGAATAACGTTCGGTAAAGCTTAATTGTACAGCTGCCTATGAATTATACTACATCATGCAATCCTGTTTACAATTATTTTTACCTAATCCTTCCCTTCCCTCGCATGTGTCAGTGAATGAGTAAATAACTTTGTCTACATATTTGTATCTCTGTGTAAAACTTTCTGAATCTGTGTGTATGTCTATGTCGTCTATCTATGTCTATGTATTCAGTTGCATTTGTTGGTAATGTCGTATCAGTAATATTTTATTGCATTAAATTACATTGACTTATAAGAATGGCAGACGGCAACCACTATTTTCATAAATTTATTATAATTTTTGTTTGTTTTCATTCGTAATTTTATTACAATTTTTTTCACTCCTCACTTTTTTTGGACAACTTATTACAAGAAAGAAGCAACAAAAACAAATAATAAAAGAATAAAATAAAAAAAGGAATATTTGAAAATGTCATTAAAAGAAAATAATTATGATTCATTGTGTTCCAGTGAATGTTTTCTAATTACACAAATGGGTGTTGGTTGTGACGAGGACTGAATGAAACATGTCCGTTTGGGTGAATAAGAGTGAATATTTGGAATGTTCTGTTTTTGCGGTATTTTTAGGAATTCAAATTCAAATTCAAAATAATAATTGTTTTATTTTAGATTTTCTGAATCTTTTTGCAATTCAGACAAATGTTAGAATATGGGGGTATAGAAGTGATATCAAGAAAATGTTAACACATAACCTTTCAAATGTTAACTTTATAACCTTTTAAATTTTGCACAGTGGTCCCAAAAAGTTTTTTTATGCAATTTCACATGGACATTCACGAGGTCTTGATTTGGAGAAGGACATGTATCTGCTGGGTTCACGACTTGGAAGGTGGACCTCCAAAGTTGGTCACCTCGGGTATGACGATTTCTTTAAAAAATCACCAAAATTTTATTTGTACTTTGATTGAAAAAATATTTTGCATACGTATAGTTCTGTACAAAAAATACGCACATGTGAGGAATATCTTTTTTAGTTTAAGAGATATTTAGACCAAACTAAACTTTTGTCTAATTTTTACAGTTTTTTAGTTTAATTTTTATTTTTTAATTTGGTGGACTCTATTCGGGTTCGAAAAAAAATTCTCAGATCTGTTTGAATTCTAAATAATTTTTGTGCAAGAAGTATGTGAATTCAATAGAAAAATACGATTTTTCCTATTATGGTTTTTCAAAACGATGGTAACATTTTTTAACTTAAAATCCACAATTTTATTTTGGACTAGTGTGTTAAAAAAAACCGACATTTTAAGAATACCGGCGTTTTCTAAAAGCGTTTTGGAATACGGAATATGAGGCCAACAGAAGGAAATCCTCGCCAGTACACTAACCAATCAATTCGACTTGAATTAGGCTATAGCACGTACGTGCAGTGTATTTTTATAAAGGGGCAAGAGAAGTCCATCATGGTGATCCTCGGCCATACCTGAGACCTGGAAAAGAGTGAGGAAATGATGCACGATGCCAATAGTACTGGTAAATGGTCTTCATACATGTCGTTATTGAATTGCATTAAAAGTTAAGTTTAAAAATTTAGACCAGTGAGGAGTCCGAATATAAAAAATTCTGAGACGAGTAGATAACACATATTTTTCGAAATCTGTCTCTTCGAATGATTTTTGCAGGAGTTGTATGAACGAAGAGGAGAAGGAAATGATTCTCCATCTTCTCTGCCACTGCCCTGCGTTTGGTGGCTTACAAACACGCTTCTATGGATGTGGCTCGCTACATGCTACAGCGAATTTTGCGACTGCTTATACGGGGATATATGCGATTTCATCCGAAATTTTGGATGGTTTGTTGGTGTCAATGCTCACACGTTTCCCACACAATGTGTGTAGTTAGTTAATAGGTTAGGCATACTTGGATGGCAACTATTAATCGAATAACATGCTTCCGAACAATTCTCGGTTTTTTATAACACTAAATCTTATAAAATGCTTTCTACACTTTTCTTTCAATTCTTTACTATATCTTTATAAGTTTTTATTAAAAATCACAAATTATAAAATCGGTGTAGATTGTTATATAGTTATGTTAATCGATTATTGTAATCTTATTTGCTTGTTATTGGTCGAGCAATTCCCAATAGACAAATTCTGATTAAGTGCAGGAATGCATATTGTAGACTTTTAGATATTTTCTTCTTGGCGTTATACACGGAATGACTAACTTAACATAATCTCTTTCACCACTTGTGGTGGTGGACGGTATAAAAACTAGATATTTATTAAATAAATCAAGTTTAATTTTATTTCTAAAGCGTTAATAAAATCAATATTCACTTTTTCTATAAAAAATATGATTAAAGTCTTAAACCAAATATGTATCCAAAAATAATAATCCAAGAATTTCCTTATAATTTAAATTTATATCTTTAAGAACATTTTTGTTTGAATTTCATTTCAATCAAGAAAATTTAAATATTTTTCAAATAAATTTTGAGATTTATTTCTTAAATATTTTTTATTATTATTTCTTTCGTTAACTTGCTGACGTGTATATGATGAAATGATGATCTCAAAAAATACATGTGTTTATGTTTAAGTAAAAAATATTTTAAATTAAAATTTAAAATTAAAAATAAGAAGAATCTTTGAAATGTCACATCAGTCATAAATCTTTCAAATATTTTATTTATAAATAAATATTTATTTATTTCTGATTATTGTTTTATTACTTTTAAGATTATTTTTAAGTTTACATAAACAAACAAACGAACACTCATACATAAATAAAAATGAAAACATCCCATCAAACATTTGCAAGTTAAAATTGTAGCGGAATACACTTTTTAATGACTTCAGGAAGGTTGTGGAAAGATTTTCACGATTTACAAAAACAAAATACATTACTAATTGCCACTTCTTCTTGGATTATAGATGGAAACGTCTTTCAGAAGTTCTTCAGAAAATAGTAGACAATTTACAAAAACAAAATACATCATAATCGCCAACAAATCTTCTCCTAGTATATAAGGAAATATCTTCTAGAAGTTGTTTAGAAGATAATACAGAAATTACAAAAACAAAATACATTACTATTGCCACTTGATCTTTTCAGAGTATAGAAGGAAGCGTCTTCCAAAAGTTTTTTAGAAGATAGTATATAATTTACAAAAATAACATGCAACGTTGTTGCCCTGATTGTCTCCGAGTATACAAGAAAGTGTCTTCCAGAAATTATTTAGAAGATATTACAGGAATCACAAAAACAAAATACGCTACTATTGCCACTAAGTCTTCTTGATGTATATAGGGAAGTGTCATCCGGAAGTTCTTTAGAAGATTTTAAAGTAATTTCAGAAACAAAATGTATTGCTTTTGTTTTTATTAATTTTCTTTTGTTCCTTTTTATTTTTTTCTGCATAAAAATAGAGGACAACAATAAGAGTTACCTGCCCCCGTTTTTCAACTTTGAATTTTAGTAGTTCATTAATATTTACCTTGGGAAATGATAGTGTTATTATTATGAGTAAATAATTACTTTTCTCTAATAAATAAATGACTTCTGAGGCACTTCCAGAAGTGGCTACTAAGAGTCACCTGGAAATCACTTCGATGATAAACAGTTTTTCTCGCCCAAAATGATTTTTATGATACATTTCAACTTCTGGAAGACTCTTCTAAGGCACTTCCGCAACAAAAAATGTTTGCAGGGATATTAAAACCCACTCATCTATCATTTAAGTACGAGAAAGAAGAAAAATATTAAGAATTTATTAAACACAAACAAATGACAACGACAAGTGACAACAAATGCAACATTGACAGTCAAAAGAAAAAACGACGAAAGAAAATACGGCAGCAGCAGCAACAACATTATGACAAAAGTAACAAAATAGAAAAATGCTACTTTACAACTGAATGGAACAAATAAACAATAATAAATATTCATAGAAGTAAAATCGATTGGTCAATGAGGAATTTTATGAGTCCCTACAATTCAATTGAACCTTGCAAATACACTCACATAAATCTTTATTTATTGGTTTCAGCGATACTGATATGATATTCGATTATCGAGTGCAAGATGCTGATATCTTTCTATCACACAATACAGTGGGGCAGAATAGAACCGAACTTTACAACGACTGTATAGATAAGCATGAAATTTTTTGTAATGATACAAATGATCTTATACTCTATAAATCTCCATTGGCTGAGATGGGACAATACAATACAAAAGCGACTTAAGATCTTGCAAATCTTAAAACTCAAATGGAATTAACTCAAAACCCGTAAGAGATAAAAACATATATAAGCATAGATGATTATAGAATTTGGATAATAAGGAGCGGATAAACTCCACTTTCTATTCCAATAACTTAGCCCTTTATGGGATCCAAGCTTATAAAGTCTTCTTAATTGCATTCAAGTCTATTCAGCCGATAAAAAAGTAACAGATTTTTTTCCAAAATAAATCGATTCTGCTCCACTGTGCATTATAGCAAACAACATATGTAAATGAGTCCTGCAGAATGAACTGAGAGTGTGCAAACAATATTTTTCTCATTTTTGTCCTGCATGGAGCATATGATTGGCCTACTATATCCTACAATAATGATTCGGCTGCAATCTAAGCCGTATATTTAAATAGCGAACCGTCCTGTACCGGTTGTACCGCATCTACTAGGAGAATACCGTTATAATCGCGTCTCACAGGGGTTTAAAAAACAACGCTCAGAAACCATTTCGAGGAAGATAAACTTTGCCCCGGATTCACGAAGTCGGACCGATCATAATCATAATTCACAAATGGCAAAAACCAGAGCAAGAGGTTACGATATACATGCATTCCGATAATAACTATTTAGAGTACACAGTTGAGCCACATATGGATGTCCCACTATTATCTATGCAAATTTTACCAATGAGGAGAGTACTCTTGAAGGAATCGTCATCTCCAGATGTTAAAAAAGTCAACTTTAAACAAGTTTTAACTTTATATTGCCAATCTTTGGATCACTCAGTGATGGCAGAAAATTGGACAAATATTTTACTACAGTCATCATTATGCATTTTCTTCAAAAAAGGGGATCTTACAGGGCTTAATAAAATAAATATCATTGCGTTAACAGAGTCGAATGTTGACGGCAATAACAGACAAATTGTTATGGTGTCATATTAAATTCTCCTCTTAATGTTATGCTTATATGAAGGTGTATCTGGGTCTTGTAGTTGTTCTTGATGTTAGAAATCAAGAACAACTACTATGGACTCATCCAACAGAGAAATCGAACAATCTCTGTTGGATGAATCCATAGATCTTCAAGTCTCACAAAGTTAGGAATGGACTAACACTTAAAAAATACGGTTCTTAGCCACATTTTGGATATTTGCACGATCAGAACGAGATCCATCGAATCTCGATTGTGCCAGAACAATGACTGCAGACCGCAATACATTTCATTCTTTATGTTTCTTAACTGGAATGATCTCCGTTTCCTTATGCAGATGGTGAATTAAGGCCATTTTAATACTGCGTGTTAGAGTTTTAAGACCCGTAACACGCTCTACTAATATCACTTAGCGAAGTGTGCAACATTTTTCATCACTGAACAGCCAATCGTATTATATGTAGTTAATAAAAATTCTTTTTGAAAAGAAAATTCAAGTTACGTGTAATGAATAAATTGTAGATTTTGTTGAAATAACAATTTACGAGACCACATAGCTCCTCGCATGCCAAGGTTAAGCATAGAAATTTAATGCCTTGTCTGCCCTGAGAACTGTGAAGTTTGCGCACGTCACCTCTTTTTTCTCTCCGGATACTCAATAAAAACTCGGCCAGAGGCTCGCGAGCAATCGTTATGACCAGTATAAGTGGTATTCGCAAACTTATTCTTCTTCTCTGGATTAGAAAGAGATCAATAAAATTCATTCACTCCAGAATTAACGTCTCAGAGTTTAGGTGCTCTAACTTTGTCTACCACTAGACCCCATCCTAGGGTTGGGGTCTAGTGGTAGTGGTAGTTCAAGTCGTTTGTACAACATTGAATCTCATTGTGCTATTAGGCCTATAGGCCTATAATATAATATACTTCTTTTCGGTATAGTGGGAATAGGAGCTAATACTTCCAGTCTGAATATTCAGAGAATATTAAAACGCATTAAAAAAGTTTTGATGGGAAAAGGTCTGTTTTAGTAAACTTAAATAACTTTAATTGTCAAAATATATAGTGTGAAAACTATAAGATATTAATTTGCGACGTTTGACTACAGACTAAAGTCTTTATTCAACCCGTCCTTCTGGCTGATAACAACGATTTACAAAATTAAAGGTTATTTTTAACTATAGTTTTCGGTATAATCTTATTATAGAGTCAAGTGCAGGTGTAGTTTAAATGAAAATCGCAATGTGTCAACAGGAGTATGTCAAGAAATCTGCTAGCAACAAGGTTGTATATCCAGACAATTTTAATTCCGAATTTTTGCCAATAAATATGATCGGTGTTATTAGTAGAAATATTGATTTATATCGATGTTAAGACCATCATATGATTAAGAAAACGTGATCGGTAATCACTTTAATCTTCAGCCTATCAGCTCTCTTAAAATATATGTTAATAACAATCATTATAGCGTTAATCGGAATCGTCTAACTATATTACCATTTTTTATAAAAGCTACTACGATATTCTAGCTTGTCCTATCAACATGTAGAATTATATCGAAATGTTACATAACATAGCATGAAAGGCAGTGTTGCCAATTCTTGAGGAGTTTAGTGGCTAAATCCTTATGAAATAGTGGCTAACAAAAGGCTTAAAAAAATATGTCTCTATAAGTTCAGTGTCAGTCTATTTATAGAGAACATAAGCAACGTTCAATCATTGTTCATAGATGAGTGACCGACCAGCCACAAGTCATTGTAGTGAAATTAAAGCTACAAATCATACTTTCGAAATTAACACGATTTGTGATTTTATAGAGCCTTACGGTTTAGTGCCTTTTATATTCATCATTAATGAATGAACTTGTCACAAGGGATTATTAGTCCCCAATTTTCCCCATTGATGTTACAAACCACATAACAAACCTACATTACCAAATTTTTAGAGTGGCCCCAGAGAAAAGCTAATAGAAATCACAATCCGTTTTGTAGCCGCTTATTGAAATTATTTATAAAATAATAAAAAAATATATTTTTAATAAAAAATTTTACGAACAAATGACAAAAAAAAATAGAAATAGAAATAATACAACAAAATAAAAATCACTTGGCAAACATCAAGTGACACATTTGCTCCACTTTGGTGCGCCAAAAGTAAAACGACATCCCAAGAGAGTTTGAGGCTTTAAGATGGTTACAGAGAGTGGCAAAATGAATGAGATTCAGATTTAAAATTCAAAGCAGCAACAAACTTAATAGCAACAACAACAAGAAGAATAAAGAATTAAGTAAATATACGACAACAATATGGACATAAAGTGAAATACTATGTACGTAATATATACGACAACAAATCAACAAAGTTTTCATTTTGCAACAAAAAAATAAATTGCGCGGTCTTAAATACACACACACTTACACTCATAACAGCAGCAACAACAATCAGTTGGAGCTGTAGTTGTAGCAGCAGCAGCAATAGCAGCCAACAATGTTTGCTGACAAAAAATTTGAAACGATTGAATGATTTATTTTTGACAGCTTTTTAACTTAAAATTAAAACTGTAAATCAAATTTTGACAGAAGAGGCTGCAGTAGTTTCAAAAACAAACTTACACACACATATATACATCTAGATGGTAGCAACAATACAATATCATATCAACAACAACTACAACAACATAAGAAACTGTTTTACTTAAGTGGTGTCAGAAATTTATTTTATTTCCCAGATATTTTCGTTATTATAAAGACCCTACACCAAATCAAGTGATGGATGAAGGTATAGTTAGTTTGTTATTCCGTATGTAAACATCAAGAAAAATGTCCTTATTCTTATTCTTTATTCCTTAGGTTCTTATTTTAGTTTAAAGACCGTATCCAAATTTGAAACGATTTAGTAACCTTCATCCGACTGATCTTTATATATCTAGCATTAGGAGATCAAACTGTTAATGAAAATATAATAAAATTTGACCAATTTCTTCACAGCTCACCGTATCCATATTGGTTATAAGAGGAAGATATCTCAAAAGCCCACCGAAAACCCAAATCGACTTAAGTCTAACTGCCTCACAAAGTAAGAGAAGTAGAACCTCTTATAGCAGGTTGGAGTGTACTTAGGATTTGTGATTGCCTCTTATATTGCTCCCTTCTCTAACTGACTAAATGTAAATGTTTTTGTGCAACGAACTTCTTCATCTTAATCACAATCGTATAGAAAAGAGGAAGGAGACAGTTCAAAAAAAAAAAAAACAAAAAAAAAAAAAACAAATTAAGCTTTCAAATAAGTCTAACGCCAATAATAACAAAACAAAGAAGATTCATTCCTTCCATTCATCCCAACGAATTAAAACCATAAAATGACAATCTACGCATTACACGACTGTGACTGACTTGACTATGAATGGCGCAAAAACTCAAAATAAATATAATCAAGAAGCCATTGGGATTGAAAGCGAATTGTATGTAAGTGAAACCTCAAGTTGTAAAGTGAAAAAAAAAACAATATTATTTATTTATTAACTATTTGGCGTCTATTTGACTTAAAAGCTAATGTGTGTGAGTAACTGAGGGAATGAGTGAGTGAGTGAATGAGCGAATGCATATAACAACTATTCTAAGTGCTGTTGCAACAACGTTGGTGGTGTTGTTGACAGCAAATAAATGTGAATTTTATAACTATTTTCATAGTAGAGACGAGGGTTATATGAGCAGGCATAAGGTTTCAATATAGTATTATTTCATTAGCGGAACATATGATTGGCTTTAAATTTTGGGCCGGGAATTTTTTAACGAAAGCAAAATGCTGGAGTTCTCTAAACGTATTTCATTCCCATAATGGATTGCATTCTGTATCGTTCAGAAAGTAGTATTGGAGATTCATTGATTTAAGAAATTCTGATAATCCTGTAAGTTGCTTTCAACATTGTAACATCCTACATGAAATTCATATTGATACAGAGGGTCTGCGATACCATCTCTGAATTATAGCAGCTTCAGAATAACTCTCTTTAAATGACTTTGTTAGGAAGTAATTTAATCTTCAGATTATGATCTTTCACTTAACACAAAAATCTGTAATTTTTTTAATTTTCAGATCTTGAAAGTTAAAAATTCAAATGCAAATAACTCGAAAATTATAAAACATTTTTTAAGGTCTCAAAAGAAAAAATTAAAAATTTTAGAAATTTAATGAGAAAGATTTAGCACATAGTTAATTGCATTTCCTTTGTATCCCACATTGCTCACCTCTACCCACGGAGGCGCAATGGGATCCATATTTCCAAAGATTTAATGATGTATCTTTGATGGACCGATTTCCCATTCCAATGTCCAATCTCAAATATTAGGATATCTTTCGTTCTCTTGTGTGATCCGCAAATAATAGAATTAGGTGACGTACTCTAGTTCTAGCTCAAGTTTATTGAATAGTAATGGAGCGGAACAAAACTCTGGAAAATTACTTAGTCATTTGTCAAATGCCATTCTGACATTACATGACAGTGAACTCCATTATGCCATTTCTTGAACGGAACACTGAAAGAGACGTGATCATATGTTTGATATCTTATTAAGATTTACCATTTGTACCGTCAAACGTTGAAATGAGTTCGTTCTATATTTTGAATCCAGTTTTCTATCTCCTTGAAAAATATTATCTGAATATATTCTCAATAATCAAGTTAGAGTTAACTCAATGTTACAGATCAACAGTTCTAAATTTAAATGCAAATCCTTCCTCTGGCATTATTTTTATATCTATTTATATATAAGGAATTAAAGAATCATCCAAAATATATATGAAGTACATTTTCTTGATCGGGTAGTAAGAATGATTGATAGCTTATTCCATGTATACTTCAATGAGAATGTGATTATGTATCTATGGACTGAAGATTTTATGTGACATTGATAATACATAAAAGCGTTTCTTAAAATCATGTCAAATTCACTAAAAAGTATTTTTAGTTTTTCATGTACCATCTACATCTGGGAGATGTGCCGAATATCACATACTCTTCAGCACTTACATTTTCACGATTTTGGATGGAGCCTTATATGGAATATATAATTAAACAGGGACAACAAATATTTAAGATTATTATAACCTTAAAATTCAATTCCGAGATGGGGGCTTATATTTGTGCTATAACCAGATAGGACTTTCGAATTCCAATCATATTGGTCTATATATAAAAGTTTTATAAGCTTAAAATCTATAAGGCCCCTTATTTTTTATTCTTCCTGTTAATATGATTAAGATAATTTTTTTGTCTCTTTAATATTGGACTGAATTTCATAGAACTTGGGTAATTAGTCGGACCGTGAGAGTGTTTCCATTAGACGAACCTATTTAAATCAGATTTTGATTTGGAGGATATAAATAGATTTTAGGCCATTTAAATAACAATTTTTAATAGATTAAAGCAGCACTCATTAAAGAGTATGCAGAATTTGTAGTTTAACCTCTCCAGTCAGAAAATCTATATTTTGGACACCTGTGGATTAACTTCAGGCAGTTCGTTTAATAAGAAAAATTGACTAAATGTACACGGAAAAATTGATAAAAATTTTATCACACCAGGGCTTTAAGAATTATAAAAGAGCAGCTTTATTTGCGGAAAACATTGTTTATGCTCGTGCGAATGTGGTAGAAAACTTGTGAAACTTGTCACGTGGTAGCGCCAGAATATAAATATGAAAAATAATTGTAAAATTTCTCATATAACCCTCGTATATCAATGTCAACTGATAGATCTATATGTTTACTTATACAGCAATTAGCTAAACCACTTTTTTCAATTTATCAATTCGTATTTTCTATAAATCTAAAAGACTTAAATCATCATTATTTATATTTGCATCATGGCTAAAGGAAATTCTAAAGGTGACCAGATATGAAGAATATTAATTTCTTTAAAATATAAATATTTAAATATAAAATAAATTATATCGCTGTATTGGAAGAAATGAAGAAATATACTTTTAGATATTAAAATAAGATTTTCTTTTCAAATATGGTCACCTTATTTACATCAATTAATTTACACCAACTGATCTACATAAATTTCTATCGTAAAGCAGAAAAAACTTATTTAATTGCATATTTATGTAATATTTTTTTAATAATAATTCTTTACACTAATAAATACAAGTATTTTTTTCATATTTTCGATTTAATTTTTTTTAATTTTTATTTATTTTTACGTATTAATCGTCTGTCTCTGTTATAATATTCACTCAAAACAAAGTCATAAATTGTTTTCCAGTCTTTTGTACTTAATACTTTATGTCAGATGAACTGCAATAAATTAATATAAATTTCTTGTCATCTGGGTCTACAACCAACAAACATATAAATATATTGTCGTATTCACAAATGAAACAAACCTCAACTCAATTTGAACATAATAATTTTGAATGAATGAATGAATGAATGAATATATAGTACGAATGTTAATATAACTCTTATTTACATTTCAGATAATTTCACAATGTGACGATGAGTATTTGTGGAAGACAAGACAAGACAAGACACGATGTGAGATATATTCTCCAAACAACACTCAACCAACGGCAACAAGAACAACATCAATAATTTTACAAATGAAAATGGCAAAAACAAACAAAAGTTGATTTGTTGTCCTCTTCATCATTTAAATCATTATGAGATGAAATTAAACGTGGGATGGTAAAGAATTGAGGGTAATTGAGAGTTCCTGATTAATGGTTAACACCTGATACTAATGCAACACATGGAACTTATATAAAGAGTTATAATGAAAAGAGAATTTAGACCAGGCTAAAACCGACTTTTGTGAACTCAACAGATTTTGTCCAGCTAAACTCTGGCTAGTCTATAAACTAGACTAATTCTAGTCTATAAATTGGACTAAATTTGAGTTTCTAAACTAGACTTTATTCCAGTATATAAAGTGGATTAAGCTCTAAGCTAGACTATGCACTATTCTATTAAATAGACTAAGGTCTAGTCTTTAAACTAGACTAAAGTCTAGTCTATAAACTAGACTAAAGTCTAGTCTATAAACTAGACTAAAGTCTAGTCTATAAACTAGACTAAAGTCTAGTCTATAAATTAGACTAAAGTCTAGTCTATAAACTAGACTAAAGTCTAGTCTATAAACTAGACTAAAGTCTAGTCTATAAACTAGACAATTTTATATGGCACAGATTTTAAAAGACACGTGATCCAAAATGCTTATACTGCAAACACTAAGGTTTCCAAGACTTTAATCATATAGTGGGGAGGTCTATACAAAGGCGTTGGAAAAATGAGATTGTTTTAGCTAAATCTCCACTAGTGTGGCCCATCTCAGCTCCCGTTTTCTTAAACTATATAGAACAATTTAGAAATATGAAATCAACTGCATGGGTTAATGACAAAATGTGAAAATTATAACTAAAAACATTAACGCTTGGGCTGGAAACTGAATGGGAAAGTCGATCAACAAACTATAAAGGACGCGTATTATTGAAAACTTTTGCTGGTGATGTCTTAGTTCTGGTAAATTTCGCACATTGGTGAGAAAGTTAGAGAGAGAACTCCAAACACAAAGTCAAAAGGCTCGAAAGAGGCAAATTCCTGAAACACAAGTGAAATGAGTACCGAGAGTCAACGACGTAGTTGTTCTACGGTAGCTGTAGCAATAAAATTTACAAGGAAAGCATTGACGAATGCAATTTCAAGAAGCAAAGGAGACTTTATTAAACAAATCTATACAAATCTAACATCTATAAACTAAAATGTCTAAAGTCTAGTCTATATAGTAGTGTAGACTTCACATTTAAAATTATTATGTTTTTAGACTGATCTTTTATTTGTTCGGAATTTCTAAATCATTTTTAAAATATTTTTTTAAACTAATTCATTCTTTGCAACCCTCGTATATTATTAATACTTATACACTTTTTTTAATCAATATCTCCATTTGTACATTTCCTTTCAAATTTCTTTACATAAACGACCTTAATTCAAATATATTCGATATCGGCTCGTGTAACACAGATGAAGTGTAATATCATTTAAATACAAGTTTTTAGTTTTTTAAGTTCTTCTTATTACAAGTGTTTATTTTAGTCCGTTTTGCAATTAATCATTTGTCATTTTTATATAGTTTTCAATTTAATACCAAAAAATCACATCATTAGCACGTTTATCATCATTTCCTTATCACTTTAGGTACTTTCACATATTCCAAAGTGAAATATATTTATACGATTATAGTTTGTAACTGAACACAAATACAACCATAAGAGTTGAGAGCAAATTATAACAAACAGCAGCTGATGATTACGTTGGTGTTACTGTTACTGTTGGTGATGTGGAGATGATGATGATGATGATGTTGTAGTAGCAATTGTTTGCGTTGATGGTGACATAAATCACTGTATTAAAATATGCAAATATTTCTTTAGTTTATTTTGAAATTTAAAAGTTTATAAAATTAATTTTATATTGATTAAATACTCTAATAAATTTTAATCAAAACAAATGAAAGCTGGGTCAAGGCCCTCAATTTAATATTAATTGCTAATATCTAGTCACTCTGTGTTAATTAGAATTTATCATTCATTTTAATGGATTGATCGCATAAGAAAATATTTTTTTTTTTTTGAATTTTTGCCGACAAATTAATGACACTTAAAAGTCATATATATTTGTGTAAAGCGAAATTCGATGATTTATTGTGATTTTGGCGAAATCGAAAAATAAATAATCTTTGAAAAAATAATTTGCTTTCACGATTTTGAGTGATTTTGGGAATTTTTCTGAATAGAATTGGATTATATGATTAAAAAGATTGTGGACCTTTTGTTATGTCATATAATCGAGTCTAAAAATGGTTTGTCAATCAATAAATTAAGTGCAGATCCATTGTTTTAAGTTCTCAGTAAAAAATAATAACAAAAAATCTTTTCCATAACTCAAGATATAAGACCAGATTCTCTTGTTATTTAGCGGTGATGGCCAGAGTTCTATTAGGTTTTAAGGATGACACCGATTATGATGTTCCGCATCATAGAGACCCCAAGTAACACTCCTTTTTGGCACTTAGTTGTTCACGCTAACGGCTTATCAACTTTAATGAAGTCCTGCGAAAATCATGGAGTAATAGTCATAAAGCCAATTAAAAGTCTGGAAGATATGAGATCTTTACACCAGACAAAGCATTCACATAAAAAGTGATAACTTTCCCTGACAGAATAATAACCATCCTCAATTGATTCCTTTTCATTTCAAGAAAATAATCATTATTCTTAACACATTTATCACTCCATAGGTGCTTAGTCTTCAAGGAACCATCAGATTAAGACCATTTATCAATCCTACCACACGTTTTTTTTATCGATACTGCCCCACTGAATTTGTTAAGGAGAAAGCTTCAAACTGATGGAGATACAGGCTGATGAATATAACAAAATTTTGATGATATAAAATAAAATAAAATAAAAATAAAATTCAATAATCTGTAGATTTATCTTCTTTTTACTAACAACCCTTACAAAAGATATGGAAGCCATATTGGAAAAATTCTCAGTTAAAATCTTGACTCAAAACTAAATGATTGATTGCTGTCAAAATACAGTCTTCTAAATTTTTTGTTTATTACAAAAACACCCTTAACATGATTGATTGATGTTAGTTTTCACGAAATGATTGAGGGAGTGTGCGTTTGAAAGAAACGCCATATTTAAATTTGTATTAATCAGCATCTTTCTAAGTGAAGACGTCAAGAGGTAAAACATCCCCAAATATGTGATTAATTGATGTATAGCTGTCAGTGAGGTGAATAAAGGAGATGTTGTGTTTTTGGTTAGAAAGAGAGGGAAGAAATTATATGAAAGTCTATGAATTATTTTATAGGAAATATTAAATAATGAAATATTTCCTATTTATATCATTTATAATATTTTCCAGTAAATGTCATTGTTTATTTCAATGCTGTTCAATACAATTAAAAAATATTGGTATTATTTTTTTTCTGAAATTAATGCATTAAAAATGTGATATTAATAATTCTCTTTCTCTATCTTGGCAATTATTTTTTTAATTGGCCTTAATACACATTGTTTTCCATCACATATTTATTTCTTAAATGTCTTTTTGCATTTATCGATTTATAACGTTTATTGAGTTCAAAAAACTAGTTTTCTGTTAGTACATACACACACCTCTAGTGTATGAACTAATAGAGGTGAAGTTGGTGGTGAATGAAGTCTGTTATCTTTAATCAGTTTGAAGTTTATTATTTTTTTAATTCTATCTCTCGTTTTCAATTATTCACTTTTATTTGTTTGTTTAGTTTAATTGATACTCATTAATTAATCACGATTAATTGATGAAAAAACTACAACAACAATTACAATAACTTTTGAATAAACAAAAACAAATAAATACCCAACCTTTTAACTAATTATTTTTTTAATATTCTTATTACGAACCACACCATATCTACAGCTCTGAACAAAAAAAATCCAACAGCAACGACGACGTTTAAATAGCAAGTTGTATCACAAATGGCAACTTATCAATGGACATTCATCTTTGGTGAAGGTCATATTGACTTCATCACATTTTTCATAGTCAATCACCACCATGTTTGTTTATGTCGTGTCACATTGACAGTTTATAAATATAAATGCACCCATATTCTCCCCCCTCATTCTATGCCCTCTTCTCAAAAAACCCCAATCGCCTTGGCAGCTTTACAAACAAGAAAGTCAAATGGGACTTTATTTAAATGAAGAAAAGATACGAACGAAAGAAAAAAGAAATACAAGTTGAACTGACTAATTTCTTAATTGAAATGTCAATCAAATCATTTTTGCTGCAACAGCAACAATATTCAAATATTCGAACATTTAGCAGGCAATACAATGCACATTATTTCATATCTGACTGAAAATATGGTGCATAAATAAATTCAATAAATGAAGGAGATGAACAACAAGTCGATACTAGAGATGAAGACGCAATTCGCCAAAGAGAGGAACACGAAACGAATAAAAACCTACGTTTAAGCATTAAAACTTTGTTGTTAATATTAACAACTCAAGATTGATTGTCAAGTCAATGCAATTTTTTTTTTGATTCGGAACAGAGTTTTGAAAGTATGAAAACAGCATCTCCCACAGTTATTGCTATCACAGACTTGCTCTTCGTCATGCATGAGATCTCGCCGTTCTTCCAAGAGTCATGATCACATACATTTCTACAGACTGATGTTTAATTCATCACAATCCAACGCAGTCCAGGCTTTTGGCATTAATTTGTGAGAACAATAGTTGTTGTCCAGAATCTAGATGATATTACGAAGTTAACGGTTAATAAATACCAGGATAATAATTTCCATATGTAGAACTAAAGAATAAGTTTTGTATGACCAAAAATCACAGTTAAGATTCGCTGTATAAATGGAGATAAATGCTGCAATTCAAAGTTTGGCAGACTCAAAAAGAATGCGGATGGTGTGAGAAAACTGCATCATTTTGAAGTGCATTCGGCTAAATTAGTAACGCAGTGCTACCACCACTTTAAAGCACACCATTCTACTCTGTATCATTTTCTAAGTCGATTTAATGCTGTCCATCAATCTGTCTGACTTATGAACAAAATGCAGGCCATATATCATTACATTAGCCCAATAGGATGATACCTGCTGGAACTGGTGATAATGGGCCTATTATTTCACCTAGCCCCTATATAAATATCATAAAAGCCCTAACTATGAAGCGATTTTAACAAAATTCCAAAATTCGATCCATTACTTCTCATAGCTCCCACACATTCCGACTTTTTAATATCACTTCGAATGGCATAATACTTAGTATTATAATAATTAATTAAATTAAGATAAACGTAAGATTATATGGATAAGCGGAATTATACGAGGGTCGGTCTTTTATTTATTTAGCTCCCGAATAACCACTAAGAAAAAATTATTTTAAAACGCATAAATTTCACTTAAGCATAAATCAGAAAAACAAATTGTACGAGGGTGGTTCATCAATATTTCGTAAAATGTAGTGTAAGGTACTACATACTCGGGCTTGGCCGTCAATAATATTTTTACAGGTTTAATGATGTTGATATCTACGATCATAATATCAACAACATTAAAGGTCACGTTCAGTACACCTGGTGCTACGCTTTGACTCATATATAAGTCTTCCCAGATTAATTCATAAAAGGGATAATTTGGTGATGCATTGTAAGAAATTTGAACATTTTCTAAATATTATAAAGTCTCCTGTGGACTTCACGGAGCCTTTTGAGGAAAGTGTGGAGTATAATGTTTGGCATAAAATACCAGAGGAAATTGAAAATAATGAAGGGGGTGTAACTCGATTTTTCGTAGACATCTATAGCTAGTATGTTTCTAATATATCTTGGGAGACGGAGACTGTAAAAGTATTTAAGATGTTGTTACAAAACAGCTCTAAAAATGACCAAAGCTCTCATTAAGGAATGACATATTAGAACAGGGTTCTTTGTCCACACTACTTCAAATGATGTTATTATGAAATATTTAGGTGCTTGAACATTTAGGAAAGTTTATAGGTATTAAATTTTTATTATATTCATAGAATTTCTATAGAGAGAAAGTACGTTTTAATACTGGAATATATATAGTAAAACCTGTTCTGACGCGTGAATTGGACTGCATTCTAGAAGTGAAAATTATAATTCTAAAATTTTTGATACTAAAGTGCAGCAGTCTGCATCTTTTAATATCAGAGGCAACTAATTCTAATTTTACTGATCTTTTGATGGAAGATTACAATGTCAAATAACGAGTAAAATTTGGTTTCAAATTTATAACTGAAGTTTTATTAATATTGACGGTTTATTCGGTCCAAGTTTTAATGTCATAAATATTCAATTTAGGGACATGGAAAGTAAACTCTCTTTTAGTGGAAAACATTCTCATTGACATTAGAAAATCTTTATCGTTCCAACCATATTACGCCAATATGTTATCACTTTGCAATAAATGATCTGCTGAATCTCTACGACTGCCGAGAATCAAGGACCTATAATATATGATTTCCATAGAGTTATGTTAACAGAATGTTTGTCGAGAAGCAATTTTTATCTTTTAGGTTTTAACAAATTAATTATGACAAAAAATTTCAGTTAAAATTTTTAGAATTTTTTAGTCGCTGTTATCTAAATTATATTCACTCCTTTACATTCTGTTCAATTTCCATAAATATACACACAAACACTTGACACATGCAACTCTTTTGAAGAGGAGTTAAAATATATTATTGTACCATAACAAAACAGAGTCAGAGCTTAAATTGACAACTTTGCGTGTTGGCTACAATTTTTGTTTTAAGCTTTTAAACATTTTATTATGCAGTTTTTATTTTTTATATTTTTTTTTCATTATGAGCAGCTGTTGTTGCATTTATGCATTCATTATTGTGCAATCTGGTAGGTAGTAATTTAACGGAATATGTCACAAAAAGAAAGAAAATATTAAAAAATATATCGTATTACCTAAAACATAAATAATATTTTGTCTTCTATAGATGTTATAGATGATATAGATAATATATATACCATGATATTTAAGAAAGTTATGTTAAACATTAAATCCAATTATGGAATGTAAGGTCCATATTTTTGTCGAAAAACGAGGATATGTTGATAAGATGTATAATACTGCTAATTAAAGTTCCTCCAGAATGGTGTACGGCACCACTCTGGAGCGCTAATCCAAGCACCAATTAATACGATGATTTGACACCAATTTTCTAAGCACTTTGTACTCTAGCCGTGATACAAAGTTTACAGCTGGACATCACTCAATAATACTATTTTCTTAAAATACTACACTAATCTGTTAAACTTCTTGAAGTTTGCTATTATAGTTACAGAGGTATGCGATATGCGTTTTGTTTGTAAAGACCCCCTTACTCTCTCCCGCATTATCCAAAAATTGTATTGTTCGTTCCTCACAAAATGTAATATCCGCATGACAAAATTATAATTGAATAAACCGTTTAATCGGTATCGCTGTTTCAAATTTTCCATTTTAGGATATTGTCCTAGATATGATTCCGAACCCTTTTTTTTCTACTGAACTGATTTTATCACTTTTCATTAGGAAAGTTTTATGTTTCATTGATTTCCCTTAATCATTTTGGATGATAAAGTGCCATCATTATCGGATTTTGATTTGATATAAAACAGTTAGACGGACATAGCTAAATCGTCTGAGATGTTTTTATGATACAAAAAGCGCGACTTCAATGAAATTCCCCACATTGATAGTATAAGAGGCAAATTTATGTTTTGAGGAGACCTAATTAAAAAAATCCCTATTTGTTATATATGAGTCATTCTTCTAGTCGATATCTACAAAAAACTTGTCATTACGCCTAAAAGTTTAAATTATATAAGATATATATATTTATATATAAATTAATATAGTAGCGATTATATATTTGCTAAAACAATAAAGTCGGCTTCTTTTGCACCACAGTTAACTTCGGTAAAGTGATTTGTAAATCACTTCTCAAAAGCAAGTTCTGTTCCACTGCCGTCACGAGGAGCTTGGGCTGTACCATTATTACTAGCCGCTTGGGCTGAGGGATTTTCGTGAGTTTCTTCTGTTGCCTATATATGAACAGAATTTAGTCCTTACCATAGTATATATGATAGCCGAGCAAGTTAACAAACCCAATTCTAAAAGCGCGTTATACTACCCAACAACTAAACTTTAAAGGCACTCAATCGCTAATAGAGGAAGTCTACAAAGAACAGATGAGGAACCGATTTAAAAACAAGACTACATTTTATCTAACATAATTATTTTTAAATCGCAAACTAATTTATTTCAACTCCTACAAAAGTTTCAATAACTGTCAAATGCAGCATCACTTCTAACTAGGTCTACATAGTCATGTCTTCTGTATTCTATATTTCTGTCTACAGAAAACCATCTTCACTTCCCCTCACATTCTCACCTTAAAAAAGCTTTTACTTTAAGTATTAACCTAAAGCTTTTTTAAGAATAAAATCATACATGCAACATGTCTTCTTTTCCATTTGCAACACAAATAATACTTCGTTTGTTTGGTTGCAGTAGCCGTGTGCATATCAATTAATGAACCTGTCGTTTGGCTGCATTAAAACGTGTAAAATTACGCCAACGCAGACATTTCTTAACGCTGATTATATAAAAATTTCTATATCAAGCAAAGGACTCAAGAGGGACTACAAATAATAGCAAAAGGAAACTCATTGGTCAGCAGTCAGAACAAAAGTGTTTTTTAGAAAAATATTCTAAAAATCAAATAATAAAAATTTCTTACCTCTTTGCCTATTTGAAGTGATTACCCCTAATAATTTCCTTTAAGCTTAATTTTATTCGCTTTTTAAAAAAATGTTAATCACATATGATTGATCACCTTCTGATAGAAGTTAAGAATTAATAAACATGATTGATTTTTATGCGTAAAACCACGAAAAGATTTCATTTACAATATTCTCACGATCAATCTTTGGGATAAAATAAAATTGATGGACAAGTATGGTGAAACCGCTTTTTAAATTTTTATTTGCACCGATCAAATTCATTTATTCCGTCACTCATCCATTCGTCCATTGCACTGACAGACAGAAGCTTATTTTACATACCTGAGAAATGCACTTTTATTTAATAATTTTATGAACTCATTTTTTCTTTTTTGCAAATCACACACATTTATCATTTAGAGGTAAAGGAAGATAAAATGAGATTTGAAATGAAGTGAGTACGACAGAATGTTGCTGTACAGCAAATTTTGATACTAAAGTGCAGCAGTCTGCATCTTTTAATATCAGAGGCAACTAATTCTAATTTTACTGATCTTTTGATGGAAGATTACAATGTCAAATAACGAGTAAAATTTGGTTTCAAATTTATAACTGAAGTTTTATTAATATTGACGGTTTATTCGGTCCAAGTTTTAATGTCATAAATATTCAATTTAGGGACATGGAAAGTAAACTCTCTTTTAGTGGAAAACATTCTCATTGACATTAGAAAATCTTTATCGTTCCAACCATATTACGCCAATATGTTATCACTTTGCAATAAATGATCTGCTGAATCTCTACGACTGCCGAGAATCAAGGACCTATAATATATGATTTCCATAGAGTTATGTTAACAGAATGTTTGTCGAGAAGCAATTTTTATCTTTTAGGTTTTAACAAATTAATTATGACAAAAAATTTCAGTTAAAATTTTTAGAATTTTTTAGTCGCTGTTATCTAAATTATATTCACTCCTTTACATTCTGTTCAATTTCCATAAATATACACACAAACACTTGACACATGCAACTCTTTTGAAGAGGAGTTAAAATATATTATTGTACCATAACAAAACAGAGTCAGAGCTTAAATTGACAACTTTGCGTGTTGGCTACAATTTTTGTTTTAAGCTTTTAAACATTTTATTATGCAGTTTTTATTTTTTATATTTTTTTTTCATTATGAGCAGCTGTTGTTGCATTTATGCATTCATTATTGTGCAATCTGGTAGGTAGTAATTTAACGGAATATGTCACAAAAAGAAAGAAAATATTAAAAAATATATCGTATTACCTAAAACATAAATAATATTTTGTCTTCTATAGATGTTATAGATGATATAGATAATATATATACCATGATATTTAAGAAAGTTATGTTAAACATTAAATCCAATTATGGAATGTAAGGTCCATATTTTTGTCGAAAAACGAGGATATGTTGATAAGATGTATAATACTGCTAATTAAAGTTCCTCCAGAATGGTGTACGGCACCACTCTGGAGCGCTAATCCAAGCACCAATTAATACGATGATTTGACACCAATTTTCTAAGCACTTTGTACTCTAGCCGTGATACAAAGTTTACAGCTGGACATCACTCAATAATACTATTTTCTTAAAATACTACACTAATCTGTTAAACTTCTTGAAGTTTGCTATTATAGTTACAGAGGTATGCGATATGCGTTTTGTTTGTAAAGACCCCCTTACTCTCTCCCGCATTATCCAAAAATTGTATTGTTCGTTCCTCACAAAATGTAATATCCGCATGACAAAATTATAATTGAATAAACCGTTTAATCGGTATCGCTGTTTCAAATTTTCCATTTTAGGATATTGTCCTAGATATGATTCCGAACCCTTTTTTTTCTACTGAACTGATTTTATCACTTTTCATTAGGAAAGTTTTATGTTTCATTGATTTCCCTTAATCATTTTGGATGATAAAGTGCCATCATTATCGGATTTTGATTTGATATAAAACAGTTAGACGGACATAGCTAAATCGTCTGAGATGTTTTTATGATACAAAAAGCGCGACTTCAATGAAATTCCCCACATTGATAGTATAAGAGGCAAATTTATGTTTTGAGGAGACCTAATTAAAAAAATCCCTATTTGTTATATATGAGTCATTCTTCTAGTCGATATCTACAAAAAACTTGTCATTACGCCTAAAAGTTTAAATTATATAAGATATATATATTTATATATAAATTAATATAGTAGCGATTATATATTTGCTAAAACAATAAAGTCGGCTTCTTTTGCACCACAGTTAACTTCGGTAAAGTGATTTGTAAATCACTTCTCAAAAGCAAGTTCTGTTCCACTGCCGTCACGAGGAGCTTGGGCTGTACCATTATTACTAGCCGCTTGGGCTGAGGGATTTTCGTGAGTTTCTTCTGTTGCCTATATATGAACAGAATTTAGTCCTTACCATAGTATATATGATAGCCGAGCAAGTTAACAAACCCAATTCTAAAAGCGCGTTATACTACCCAACAACTAAACTTTAAAGGCACTCAATCGCTAATAGAGGAAGTCTACAAAGAACAGATGAGGAACCGATTTAAAAACAAGACTACATTTTATCTAACATAATTATTTTTAAATCGCAAACTAATTTATTTCAACTCCTACAAAAGTTTCAATAACTGTCAAATGCAGCATCACTTCTAACTAGGTCTACATAGTCATGTCTTCTGTATTCTATATTTCTGTCTACAGAAAACCATCTTCACTTCCCCTCACATTCTCACCTTAAAAAAGCTTTTACTTTAAGTATTAACCTAAAGCTTTTTTAAGAATAAAATCATACATGCAACATGTCTTCTTTTCCATTTGCAACACAAATAATACTTCGTTTGTTTGGTTGCAGTAGCCGTGTGCATATCAATTAATGAACCTGTCGTTTGGCTGCATTAAAACGTGTAAAATTACGCCAACGCAGACATTTCTTAACGCTGATTATATAAAAATTTCTATATCAAGCAAAGGACTCAAGAGGGACTACAAATAATAGCAAAAGGAAACTCATTGGTCAGCAGTCAGAACAAAAGTGTTTTTTAGAAAAATATTCTAAAAATCAAATAATAAAAATTTCTTACCTCTTTGCCTATTTGAAGTGATTACCCCTAATAATTTCCTTTAAGCTTAATTTTATTCGCTTTTTAAAAAAATGTTAATCACATATGATTGATCACCTTCTGATAGAAGTTAAGAATTAATAAACATGATTGATTTTTATGCGTAAAACCACGAAAAGATTTCATTTACAATATTCTCACGATCAATCTTTGGGATAAAATAAAATTGATGGACAAGTATGGTGAAACCGCTTTTTAAATTTTTATTTGCACCGATCAAATTCATTTATTCCGTCACTCATCCATTCGTCCATTGCACTGACAGACAGAAGCTTATTTTACATACCTGAGAAATGCACTTTTATTTAATAATTTTATGAACTCATTTTTTCTTTTTTGCAAATCACACACATTTATCATTTAGAGGTAAAGGAAGATAAAATGAGATTTGAAATGAAGTGAGTACGACAGAATGTTGCTGTACAGCAAATTCGTTTAAATTTATCTGAAAATATCAATTTGAATTTCATCGATCTCAACCACTAGATGATCTTATGGAATTTAGAAAGGTTAATACCAGAGATTTGTCCTTGGGAGCATACAAATGTTATTATATAAAGTTAGATACAAAGTCAGTTTGATATTGGTATACATGATGCTTCAGAAGCGGTTCTTTTTTCAGGGTTGTATAGTCACAGATCTGTTAAGTAGTACCTTGTTTAGGAGATATATGCTAAAGGATTGAAGTGCAACTCAAATTAAATATGTCTTAAAATAGAACTACAATAAATCATGAAATATGATCTGATTAATGCTCAAAATTCAAGCGTACACCAGCTACAGATGTTACAAGCATCTTGACTTGAAAACCATCCCCAAAGCTTTTGCAAATATATTAATATTTTTCTGAAAGGCTATAGAATGAAAAACAATGGGTTAAGATAAGATCTCCATAAAATATAAGCCCCTAAATGATGCGATATATGTAGGTAAAAGCGGTTCTGTATATGGGAATAAATACCGGGAACCAATAGATTCCAGGAACAGATACTGAAATTGCGTCAATCATTTGGATTGTCAGGAAAACCAAATATCTCACAGGTCTCCTAATAATAGGCCAAAGGATCATCTACAGAGTAACACCAATATTTAGTTGAATGTAAATCCCTTAAGTTAAAAATCTGTTGAATGGCACTTACTTATCTTATCTTTTATAGACTTCCAGAAATCTTTCCATTAGTAGAGACAAAAATTAAGTGAAGCGTAAAATTGTTAAAGCTTTAGAAAAATGGATCCACAATGTGGTTATCACTAGCAAAATGTTTTCATCATATAAGTTGAATGATATTACAGACTTATAAAACTTAATTAACTTAAGGACAGAATCTTTCCCAACAATATGCATCGTGAATATAGGTTGGATCCATATATTTCAATATCTTCATTGAATAAAACATGGAAAATTGCTGAGGATCGTCTAAATGAGTTATATTACACAAACGATATCAACAGGTTTGAAGACTGATGTCTTGAAAACAAAGAATCTATGCAACACCCGAGAACCTATTTATAATTCGTACTACCACACTTGGAGATGCCAGTCAATTTTACTATCTTGTAAGTATTAAGTCTAGGAAGAAAGAATCATATGAGTAATATCATGCGAAAGCCATCACCAACTTCTATATATGCAAATTCACATTTTTAATGCGAGATTTGGATTGATGTCTCCCGTGATATTAGAAAATTGGAAATCTTCACAAATCAGTGACTTCGCAAGGTTTTACTTGTATTTTAACCGAAAAATATAATATGCTTTGAGATACCATTCGCTTTGAGATAGAATACTCATCAAATCTTAGCAACTAAAATAAGGAGACAATGAAATGACAATTACTTATAACTACGAAGAGAGAGAGATCCTCAGAGCACATCGATAGTCGCTTGAGAAATGTACAACAAACTTTAGACCGCCTTAAATCACTCCTCTATTTCTACGTATGAAAATTTGATTATTTAATGCAAATATATAACCAAATCTTCCGTACAGATATGAGACTGGGAATACATACATTTTGGTCCAAATTCATATAATCACAAATTCCTTTCTCATTCCCAATATTACCTAATTTAGGGTATTTAAAGCATAATTTCTTGTTAAACATTTTTAAGCAAAATCCAAACATACGTGATTGAGATTTACACGACATCATGTCGTTCAATATGATCAATTTTGTTCATGTTCTCTCATTTTTGATTTTTTGATTTTCTCTCCTCTTTGCTTGCAATATTTCAACTTTATTTCACATGAATGACCATGTGTGTCAATCAACTTTCTGTGTATGTTAAGTCCATAAGTCTGTTTGTCCCTCAGTCTGTCTGTCTGTCTGTCTGTCTGTCTGTCTGTCTATTAGTCGTTCTGTTCATCCGTTGCGTCAAATTCTCTCATGAAGTTTCTCATACAAACACCAACATTGTGTATGCAAATTGTCCACTTGTTTTAGGTATGTCACCTGTATTGTGCCTGTCATAATCAATCACGTTGCTCTTATCGCAAATCAATTATAGACAATTTTATATACAACACAAAAGTTGTTGTTATTGTTGTATTTTTTTGCAATTTTCAAATTTACTTACTGTTGTTTAATTTAATTTATTTTCCTTCTTCGTTTTCTTCAACTTAACTCGAGATCATGAGAATAAATGTGAACTAAATTTAAGTGCTGATCATAAATTTAAAATTGTGTTGTTTTTCGTTGTTGCTTTTGTTGTTTCTGATTTTGCTGTTTTGTAAGCTGGTTTCGGTTTAAAATATTTGATAGTTTCAAAATTAGTGCGTTGACATTCTCAGGTTAAGGCAATTGGTAGAGTATTTTTTCTTTAAATTTGCTTTTCGCTTTTTTGAGATTTGTGTCATGTTGCAAGTGATTTTTTAAGACAAATTGCCTTCTCAAGTGTATGACAGTTTTCTGTAAAAAATGAAACAAAGTGTTAATGTTAGAATTATCTGTTATACATGAAGATACAAGATGCCATATAATTACAAGCATTAAACTGAGAGTAATAATTCTCAATTAGTTTGAATTATTTTTTTAATACTGTATTGTTCGAAACCTAAGCAACTTTATTCTAGTAAGTACTCATGTAAAGCAGAGATACCAAAGTTGTAAAGTGCAGGGATCTTGGCGATGTAACAATATTTCTGGCTTAGAGGAGAATTTAGTAAGTAGAATTCGGAAAGCATATGGAAAAAATCAATCGGCAGGGATTTACTTACGGGACGAAATTGCTCAAAAAGTTTTCAGTTTGGGCAAATTAAAATCGGCTGTACAATATTTCGATTGCGAGAACCGATCGTATGCTTTAGCTGTCTGAAATAGTCTGTAGGAATATTGATAGATCAAAGTTATATCGATAATGTGGTGAGGAAAATCATAGAGGTTTAGACTGTACGACAAACCCTTGTTTAATAAAAATACGTATAAAGAAACATCGGAGAATGCACAGTATTAAAAAATGCGATTATAATTATACAGTTGAATGTAAGAGAGTTGTAAGAGTCAAGTTAAAGGTATTTTAATCTACAACTGCTATGTTTCACTAATCATTTCACTGGATGATTTCGAAGAATTTGTAGATAGATTAGCTGAGGACTCAACGATTTCAAAACATGCTCTGATGATTGGCGATGAGGTTAACTAAAGGCCAGTTGATGTATATTGATGGATACATTTTCCAGACTAGACCTCGTCCTTGGTAAAACCGAACTACTGGTAGACGCTGGAGATATCATGACTTCAAATGGAATGCCTAAGAGCAATACGGCTATTCCAAAGAATAGCAGCGAGACTAGAGACACATACAAATAGTTAGATGCATTAACACTATAGGCATATACTTCCTTCAGCGATAAAAAGAAGAACTTTAAAGAGTTTTGCAAAGTCATGGACTTAGACCTATGGAAAAATGCTTATCACATAGTGTTGATACACTTGAAATAGCAGAGAACACCAAGAATGACGTGTTCTTGACTCCTCTGGAGAACTCTTGAAGTCATTTTTCCAATAGGGCAGTTGTATCTGGAGATCATAGTGTTTTAACGGTTAAACCTTAGAAAGATTAACGTTTGATAAATCTGCAAGTTGTACGATAGAAGCCATCAACATGGTGTTGGGAATGCTATAGAAGGGATAGGATCAAAGAGGAAATATCAGAACGCTGGATATTAAAAACTTATGGTTGCAGACAATATTAAGATTCTCGGGAATCTAGAAGTCCCGAATTCCTTTAGGAGGATCATAAGTAATAACTTCACTGAAAGAACATTTCAGCAATAGCGCCACAGGACCAGTCGTAGCAACGCTACTCTGGAACTTAATATTTTGACGACTCACCAAACTATCCAACGTTATGTTAAAGTATGCGGAACATGTGATATTTGAATACTCTAGGTCCTTATAACATAATAAAAACTTTAAACTAAAGATGGGATATGAAATTTGGCCACAGAGTTTATCGCAGTGGAAAGAGGAGAGCTGATTTCGGAAATGCATAATTGCTAACCAGCTCCGCAAAGTAATACTTAACGGCATTGTTGACGATGGAGGTACCTTTAGAAGGTTTCTACTTCCACTTTATAAAAAAGAGACCAACTTCCTGTTGACTTTTTATCAATGCAGAATCGTGTTGACTGTTGCCGCTACAGATTCTGTTGACAGTTTTCCAAAGTAAATTCATATTGAAAATTTTCTATAGTGTTTTAAGAGATTATTTAATGAGTTAAGATAAAATTTCAATCTGATAACAGAATCAAATGTATATAGATCGTACTAAGTTGCCGTATCGGAAGGTAAAACCTTGTCTTAAATAAATTTCCTATTATACCAACACAGCTTAACCAAATCCTCAGATTACCGATCAACTAAGTAAGGAGTTTTCGAATAAACATTTTCTTTAAAGTAGCTAAACCGGTTATCTGAATATCAAACTCCTTCTATTAAAATTTCACGCATCACGCATTTTTCTAACTAACAGATTTTCTAACATGCAAGATTTTTGCTAATAAAATCACTTTATTTAAAAAGGAAACAAATATCATAAATCAGCTATAAGATTTGCAAGAATATTGAATATCATGTCCACACATCGTGAGATACGTATAATTTATATAAATGCAACATAATTCACTCAAGCCACACAATAGTATTGCAAAAACATTCGTAATTTTTTTCAAAATATCTCATTAGTTTTTCCCATGAATTTCAATAAGAAAATCGTTAGAAAAAAGATTTGAAAAAATATATCTCTAATAATAATAATAATAATTTTTATGATCTATTATTCAGTGTAGCTGAATGAAAACCAAATGCAATAAAACATCAAAATCATGGCAAGAAAAAATCTTAAATTGGTGCTAAATGCGTCACAAAATATTTATTGCATTTGGTAGAGTAGAAAAATTTTATAGAAATACAAAAATTCACATCTAAAGCAATTAGATTAATTAACTGCAACGACAACCTTTTTAAATAGACACTAAAATAGATTATAAACGAGGGTCGAGATAAGTTTTAATATAAAAAATACAATATTTATTAAATCGTCCAATGTTGTCACAACTAAAAATTCAACTCTCAGATTATAAATTATTTAATTAAAAATAGTTATGGACCGTGAACATAAATCCTTGTTCAATGCCATACAGCATACAGGATTGTAGTGTTCGTATCGAGTAATTAGTCTGACTTCTTCTTTTCCAGATGGTGATTTGCGTAAGCTGATAATGGCGCGAGAAACAATCATCAAGTGATATTAACTTTCTAATGTTCCAATGAAAAAGAGCGTCAAGCATAAGACGAAAATCAAATCTTTAAACCTTATCGGTTCTAATCACAGCTGTAACTATGGGATCTTCCTGCACTAGTGAGTCACAAAACTCATCAGAAGGATGAATGGGTAGATCTGATCAGTTAATTACCAATTGACTGATGTAGCAAGGATGAATGTGTTGGCAGAACACTTAGCTTCATGTATTAGGCATGGGGCAGATTTTAATTTATCTCCGCTAACATACCGTAAATTTCTGACATATTATAGGTCAATTAATCCTTACTTCGAGGAACCAAAATTCAGTAATCGGCATGCGGATAGAAGTGTTATTTTGGCAGTTAACTTTGATATTCCACTGAAGCATTGGTCTCAGCAGCTCTATTGCCAAATCGATTAATGAAGCAAAAATAAATAATATGTAATAACAAATGTTATTCTCTACTTAAAAAGGTATGATATTCAAGAGCTATGGATAAACGGGAATCAGATAAAAGTGCTAAGAAATTAAATGATAATCCGATTCGTTTGAAAAGCAATCTGTTTATATCTAAGATTTGATTTAATCTTATTAGATTTTATTTTGTCAATTATTATCTGTCAAAGATCTCTGCATAATTGCGTCCTGTATACGTCTCTGGCGCAATGATTCTGCACTTTATCAAGCTCGCTGTAACGTTTCTAAAGGAATATCTTGCTCGTTCTTATTTTATTCAAACTCTATAATCGACAGTGTCCAACGAGATCCATCTCTACTCATACCTTTCTTATGGCTCAGAATTTTGTTGGTAGGTTTCCTAGATAACAAATTTCGCTATCAATTTCAAAATTTCAAATCATGAAAGCTTCATTTGTTGTCGTCCTTTGGAAAAAAACTTGATAAAGGCAGAGCATCTAGTAGCGCAAATACGGCTTGAAAGTCCGTTATACCTAGGCAGCAGTATGCCGAAAAATTAAATTCCTTGCAGAGTTGAGATCAACTTTTTATCGGAGAGTTTATATAATAAAGTTTTTTTTATCGTAAAATTTTCGTACTAATAAATAATTATTAATATTACAAACTGGTCTAAAATTTGAAACCAACAGACTGG
>PYHX02000158.1:70248112-70288766 GCA_004302925.2 Cochliomyia hominivorax | reverse complement strand
AGTGAAAATTATAATTCTAAAATTTTTGATACTAAAGTGCAGCAATCTGCATCTTTTAGTACCAACGACACTAAAACTAATTTTACTGATCTTTTGATGGAAGATTACAATGTCAAATAACGAGTAAAATTTGGTTTCAAATTTATAACTGAAATTTCATTAATATTGACGGCTTATTCGGTCCAACATAGACCTAGAGTGTAAACTCTCTTATAGTGGAAAACATAATAAAAAAATCGAAAATATCCAACGATAACCCGCCAATATGTAAACATTTTGCAATAAAATTATCTGCTGAATCTCTACGACTGTTGAGAATCAAGGACCTATAATATATGATTTCCTTAGAGTTATATTAACAGAATGTTTGTCGAGAAGCAATTTTATCTTTTAGGTTTTAACAAATTAATTATCACAAAAAATTTCAGTTAAAATTTTTGGAATTTTTTAGTCGGTGTAATCTAAATTATATTCACTCCTTTAAATTCTGTTCAATTTTCATAAATATACACACAAACACTTGACACATGCAACTCTTTTGAAGAGGAGTTAAAATATATTATTGTACCATAACAAAACAGAGTCAGAGCTTAAATTGACAACTTTGCGTGTTGGCTACAATTTTTGTTTTAAGCTTTTAAACATTTTATTATGCAGTTTTTATTTTTTATAATTTTTTTTCATTATGAGCAGCTGTTGTTGCATTTATGCATTCATTATTGTGCAATCTGGTAGGTAGTAATTTAACGGAATATGTCACAAAAAGAAAGAAAATATTAAAAAATATATCGTATTACCTAAAATATAAATAATATTTTGTCTTCTATAGATGTTATAGATGATATGGATAATATATATACCATGATATTTAAGAAAGTTATGTTAAACATTTAATTCAATTATGGAATGTAAGGTCCATATTTTTGTCGAAAAACGAGGATATGTTGATAAGATGTATAATACTGCTAATTAAAGTTCCTCCAGAATGGTGTACGGCACCACTCTGGAACGCTAATCCAAGCACCAATTAATACGATGATTTGAGCACTTTGTACTCTTTTCATAAAACAAAGTTTACAGGTGGACATCACTCAATAATATTATTTTCTTAAAATACTACACTAATCTGCCAAATTTCATGAAATTTGATGTTATAGTTTCAAAGATATGCGATATGCGTTTTGTTTGTAAGTGCCATCCCCTTACTCTCTCGTGCCTTATCCAAAAATTTGTTTTTCGTTTCTCAAAAAAGGACATATCTGCATAACAAAATTATAATTGAATAAACCGTTTAATCGGTATCGCTGTTTCAAATTTTCCATTTTAGAATATTGTCCTAGATATGATTCCGAACCCTTTTTCTACTGAACTGATTTTATCACTTTTCATTAGGAAAGTTTTAGGTTTCATTGATTTCCCTTAATCATTTTGGATGATAAAGTGCCATCATTATCGGATTTTGATTTGATATAAAACAGTTAGACGGACATAGCTAAATCGTCTGAGATGTTTTTATGATACAACAAGCGCGACTTCAATGAAATTTCCCACATTGATAGTATAAGAGGCAAATTTACGTTTTGAGGACACCTAATAAGGCCGGTTAAAAGAGTATCAAGCTTAACATTAAAAAATCCCTATTCGTTATATATGAGTCATTCTACTAGTCGATATCTACAAAAAACTTGTCATTACGCCTAAAAGTTTAAATTATATAAATATATATATTTATATATAAATTAATATAGTAGCGATTATATATTTGCTAAAACAATAAAGTCGGCTTTTTTACACCACAGTTAACTTCGGTAAAGTGATTTGTAAATCACTTCTCAAAAGCAAGTTCTGTTTCAGCGCCGTCACGAGGAGCTTGGGCTGTACCATTATTACTAGCCGCTTGGGCTGAGGGATTTTCATGAGTTTCTTCTGTTGCCTATATATGAACAGAATCTAGTCCTTTCAACAGTATATATGATAGCCAATCAATTTAGCAAACCCAATTCTAAAAGCGCGTTATACTATCCAACAACTAAACTTTAAAGGCACTCACTCGCTAATAGAGGAAGTCTACAAAAGATGAGGAACCGATTTAAAAACAAGACTACATTTTATCTAACATACTTTTTTAAATCGCAAACTAATTTATTTCAACTCCTACAAAAGTTTTAATAACTGTCAAATGCAGCATCACTCCTAACTAGGTCTACATAGTCATGTCTTCTGTATTGTTAAGTCTACAGAAAACCATCTTCACTTCCCCTCACATTCTCACCTTAAAAAAGCTTTTACTTTATATATTAATCTAAAGCTTCTTTTAAGAATAAAATCATACATGCAACATGTCTTCTTTTCCATTTGCAACACAAATAATTCTTCGCTTGTTTGGTTGCAGTAGCCGTGTGCATATCAATTAATGAACCTGTCGTTTGGCTGCATTAAAACGTGTAAATTATCGCCAACGCAGACATTTCTTAACGCTGATTATATAAAAATTCTATATCAAGCAAAGGACTCATGAGGGACTACAAATAATAGCAAAAGGAAACTCATTGGTCAGCAGTCAGAACAAAAGTGTTTTTTAGAAAAATATTCTAAAAATCAAAAATAAAAATTTCTTACCTCTTTACCTATTTGAAGTGATTACCCCTAATAATTTCCTTTAAGCTTAATTTTATTCGCTTTTTCAAAAAATGTTAATCACATATGATTGATCACCTTCTGATAGAAGTTAAGAATTAATAAACATGATTGATTTTTATGCGTAAAACCACGAAAAGATTTCATTTACAATATTCTCACGATCAATCTTTGGGATAAAATAAAATTGATGGACAAGTATGGTGAAACCGCTTTTTAAATTTTTATTTGCACCGATCAAATTCATTTATTCCGTCACTCATCCATTCGTCCATTGCACTGACAGACAGAAGCTTATTTTACATACCTGAGAAATGCACTTTTATTTAATAATTTTATGAACTCATTTTTTCTTTTTTGCAAATCACACAAATTTATCATTTAGAGGTAAAGGAAGATAAAATGAGATTTGAAATGAAGTGAGTACGACAGAATGATGCTGTACAGCAAATTCGTTTAAATTTATCTGAAAATATCAATTTGAATTTCATCGATCTCAACCACTAGATGATCTAATGGAATTTAGAAAGGTGAACGCCAGACATTTGTCCTTGGGAGCATACATATGTTGTTATATAAAGTTAGATACAAAGCCAGTTTGATATTGGCATACATGATGCTTCAGAAGCGGTTCTTTTTTCAGGATTGTATAGTCAAAGATCTGTTAAGTAGTACCTTGTTTAGAAGATATATGCTAAAGGATTGAAGTGCAACTCAAATTAAATATGTCTTAAAATAGAACTACAATAAATCATGAAACATAATCTGATTAATGCTCAAAATTCAAGCGTACACCAGCTACAGATGTTACAAGCATCTTGACTTGAAAACCATCCCCAAAGCTTTTGCAAATATATTAATATTTTTCTGAAAGGCTATAGAATGAAAAACAATGGGTTAAGATAAGATCTCCATAAAATATAAGCCCCTAAATGATGCGATATATGTGGGTAAAAGCGGTTCTGTATATGGGAATAAATACCGGGAACCAATAGATTCCAGGAACAGATACTGAAATTGCGTCAATCATTTGGATTGTCAGGAAAACCAATATCTCACAGGTCTCCTAATAATAGGCCAATATTTAGTTCAGTGTAAATTCCTTAAGTTAAAAATCTGTTGAATGGCACTTACTTATCTTATCTTTCGTAGACTTCCAGAAATCTTTCCATTAGTAGAGACAAAAATTAAGTGAAGCGTTAAAATTGTTAAAGCTTTAGAAAAATGGATCCACAATGTGGTTATCACTAGAAAAATGTTTTCATCATATAAGTTGAATGATATTACAGACTTATAAACTTAATTAACTTAAGAACAGAATCTTTCTCAACAATATGCATCGTGAATATAGGTTGGATCCATATATTTCAATATCTTCATTGAATAAAACATGGAAAATTGCTGAGGATCGTCTAAATTAGTTATATTACACAAACGATATCAGCAGGTTTGAAGACTGATGTCTTGAAAACAAAGAATCTATGCAACACCCGAGAACCTATTTATAATTCGTACTACCACACTTGGAGATGCCAGTCAATTTTACTATCTTGTAAGTATTAAGTCTAGGAAGAAAGAATCATATGAGTAATATCATGCGAAAGCCATCACCAACTTCTATATATGCAAATTCACATTTTTAATGCGAGATTTGGATTGATGTCTCCCGTGATATTAGAAAATTGGAAATTTTCACAAATCAGTGACTTCGCAAGGTTTTACTTGTATTTTAACCGAAAAATATAATATGCTTTGAGATGCCATTCGCTTTGAGATAGAATACTCATCAAATCTTAGCAACTAAAATAAGGAGACAATGAAATGACAATTACTTATAACTACGAAGAGAGAGAGAGATCCTCAGAGCACATCGATAGTCGCTTGAGAAATGTACAACAAACTTTAGACCGCCTTAAATCACTCCTCTATTTCTACGTATGAAAATTGGATTATTTAATGCAAATATATAACCAAATCTTCCGTACAGATATGAGACTTGGAATACATACATTTTGGTCCAAATTCATACAATCATAACTTCCTTCCTCATTCCCAATATTACCTAATTTAGGGTATTTAAAGCATAATTTCTTGTTAAACATTTTTAAGCAAAATTCAAACATACGTGATTGAGATTTACACGACATCATGTCGTTCAATATGATCAATTTTGTTCATGTTCTCTCATTTTTGATTTTTTTTTTGATTTTCTCTCCTCTTTGCTTGCAACATTTCAATTTATTTCACATGAATGACCATGTGTGTCAATCAACTTTCTGTGTATGTTAAGTCCATAAGTCTGTTTGTCCCTCAGTCTGTCTGTCTATCAGTCGTTCTGTTCATCCGTTGCGTCAAATTCTCTCATGAAGTTTCTCATACAAACACCAACATTGTGTATGCAAATTGTCCACTTGTTTTAGGTATGTCACCTGTATTGTGCCTGTCATAATCAATCACGTTGCTCTTATCGCAAATCAATTATAGACAATTTTATATACAACACAAAAGTTGTTGTTATTGTTGTATTTTTTTGCAATTTTTAAATTTACTTACTGTTGTTTAATTTAATTTATTTTCCTTTTTCGTTTTCTTCAACTTAACTCGAGATCATGAGAATAAATGTGAACTAAATTTAAGTGCTGATCATAAATTTAAAATTGTGTTGTTTTTCGTTGTTGCTGTTGTTGTTTCTGATTTTGCTGTTTTGTAAGCTGGTTTCGGTTTAAAATATTTAATAGTTTCAAAATTAGTGCGTTGACATTCTCAGGTTAAGGCAATTGGTAGAGTATTTTTTCTTTCAATTTGCTTTTCGCTTTTTTGAGATTTGTGTCATGTTGCAAGTGATTTTTTAAGACAAATTGCCTTCTCAAGTGTATGGCAGTTTTCTGTAAAAAAATAAACAAAGTGTTAATGTAAGAATTATCTGTTATACATAAAGATACAAGATGCAATATAATTACAAGCATTAAACTGAGAGTAATAATTCTCAATTGGTTTGAATTATTTTTTTAATACTGTATTGTTCGAAACCTAAGCAACTTTATTCTAGTAAGTACTCATGTAAAGCAGAGATACCAAAGTTGTAAAGTGCAGGGGTCTTGGCGATGTGACAATATTTCTGGCTTAGAGGAGAATTTAGTAAGTAGAATTCGGAAAGCATATGGAAAAAATCAATCGGCAGGGAATTACTTATGGGACGAAATTGCTCAAAAAGTTTTCAGTTTGGGCAAATTAACACGGCTATTCCAAAGAATAGCAGCGAGACTAGAGGCACATACAAATAGTTAGATGCATCAACACTATAGGCATATACTTCCTTCAGTGATAAAAAGAAGATCTTTAAAGAGTTGTGCACATAGTGTTGATACACTTGAAATGGCAGAGAACACCAAGAATGACGTGTTCTTGACTCCTCTGGAGAACTCTTGAAGTCGTTTTTCCAATAGGGCAGTTGTATCTGGAGATCATAGTGTTTTAACGGTTAAACCTTAGAAAGAATAACGTTTGATAAATCTGCAAGTTGTACGATAGAAGCCATCAACATGGTGTTGGGAATGCTATAGAAGGGATAGGATCAACGAGGAAATATCAGAACGCTGGATATTAAAAACTTATGGTTGCAGACAATATTAAGATTCTCGGGAATCTAGAAGTCCCGAATTTCTTTAGGAGGATCATAAGTAATAACTTCACTGAAAGAACATTTCAGTAATAGCGCCACAGGACCAGTCGTAGTAACGCTACTCTGGAACTTGATATTTTGACGACTCACCAAACTATCCAACGTAATGTTAGAGTATGCGGAACGTGTTATATTTGAATACTCTAGGTCCTTATAACATAATAAAAACTTTAAACTAAAGATGGGATATGAAATTTGGCCACAGAGTTTATCGCAGTGGAAAGAGGAGAGGAAATAGCTGATTTCGGAAATGCATAATTGCTAACCAGCTCCGCAAAGTAATACTTAACGGCATTGTTGACGATGGAGGTACCTTTAGAAGGTTTCTACTTCCACTTCATAAAAAAGAGACCAACTTCCTGTTGACTATTTATCATTGCAGAATCGTGTTGACTGTTGTCGCTACAGATTCTGTTTACAGTTTTCCAAAGTAACTTCATATTGACAATTTTCTATAGTGGTTTAAGAGGATTATTTGATTAGTTAAGATAAAATTTCAATCTGATACAGAATCAAATTTATATAGGTCGTACTAGGTTGCCGTATCGGAAGGTAAAACTATGTCTTAAATAAATTTCCTATTATACCAACACAGCTTAACCAAATCCTCAGATTACCGATCAACTAAGTAAGGAGTTTTCGAATAAACATTTTCTTTAAAGTAGCTAAACCGGTTATCTGAATATCAAACTCCTTCTATTAAAATTTCACGCATCACGCATTTTTCTAACTAACAGATTTTCTAACATGCAAGATTTTTGCTAATAAAATCACTTTATTTAAAAAGGAAACGAATATCATAAATCAGCTATAAGATTTGCAAGAATATTGAATATCATGTCCACACATCGTGAGATACGTATAATTTATATAAATGCAACATAATTCATTCATGCCACACAATAGTATTGCAAAGACATTCGTAATTTTTTTTTCAAAATATCTCATTAGTTTTTCCCATGAATTTCAATAAGAAAATCGTTAGAAAAAAAGATTTGAAAAAGTATATCTCTAATAATAATAATAATTTTTATGATCTATTATTCAGTGTAGCTGAATGAAAACCAAATGCAATAAAACATCAAAATCATGGCAAGAAAAAATCTTAAATTGGTGCTAAATGCGTCACAAAATATTTATTGCATTTGGTAGAGTAGAAAAATTTTATAGAAATATAAAAATTCACATCTAAAGCAATTAGATTAATTAACTGCAACGACAACCTTTTTAAATAGACACTAAAATAGATTATAAACGAGGGTCGAGATAAGTTTTAATATAAAAAATACAATATTTATTAAATCGTCCAATGTTTGTCACAACTAAAAATTCAACTCTCAGATTATAAATTATTTGATTAAAAATAGTTATGGACCGTGAACATAAATCCTTGTTCAATGCCATACAGCATACAGGATTGTAGTGTTCGTATCGAGTAATTAGTCTGACTTCTTCTTTTCCAGATGGTGATATGCGTTAGCTGATAATGGCGCGAGAAACAATCATCAAGTGATATCAACTTTCTGATGTTCCAATGAAAAAGAGCGTCAAGCATAAGACGAAAATCAAATCTTTAAACCTTATCGGTTCTAATCACAGCTGTAACTATGGAATCTTCCTGCACTAGTGAGTCACTAAACTCATCAGAAGGAGAAATGGGAAGATCTGATCAGTTAATTACCAATTAGCTTCATGTATTAGGCGTGGAGCAGATTTTTATTTATCTCCGCTAACGTAGATTTCTAACATATTATAGGTCAATTAATACTGACTTCGAGGAACCAAAATTCAGTAATCGGCATGCGGATAGAAGTGTTATTTTGGCAGTTAACTTTGATATTCCACTGAAGCATTGGTCTCAGCAGCTCTATTGCCAAATCGATTAATGAAGCAAAAATAAATAATATGTAATAACAAATGTTATTCTCTACTTAAAAAGGTATGATATTCAAGAGCTATGGATAAACGGGAATCAGATAAAAGGGCTAAGAAATTAAATGATAATCCGATTCGTTTGAAAAGCAATCTGTTTATATCTTAGATTTGATTTAATCTTATTAGATTTTATTTTGTCAATTATTATCTGCCAAAGATCTCTGCATAATTGCGTCCTGTATACGTCTCTGGCGCAATGATTCTGCACTTTATCAAGCTCGCTGTAACGTTTCTAAAGGAATATCTTGCTCGTTCTTATTTTATTCAAACTCTATAAATCGACAGTGTCCAACAGAGATCCATTCTCTACTCATACCTTTCTTATGGCTCAGAATTTTGTTGGTAGGTTTCCTAGATAACAAATTTCGCTATCAAATTTCAAATTTCAAATCATGAAAGCTTCATTTGTTTGTCGTCCTTTGGAAAAAAACTTGATAAAGGCAGAGCATCTAGTAGCGCAAATATCGCTTGGAAAGTCCGTTATACCTAGCAGCAGTATGCCGAAAAATTAAATTCCTTGCAGAGTTAAGATCAACTTTTTATCGGATAGTTTATATAATAAAGTTTTTTTTTATCGTAAAATTTTCGTATTAATAAATAATTATTAATATTACAATGGGTCTAAAATTTGAACCAACAGACTGGTGTTACACATATCCATATAGCAAACCGCTTAATATAAGATCATACGTCTTCTCGACAATGAACTAACAAGGTAAGCAAATGCAGTATATGCCTCTCACAATTCTTCACCATTTGACAAGTGTCAAGAACAATTCTCTGAGGAAACTACGAGGAGGTTTGTGAAAACTTATTGCTTGCCATACTACGAATTTTGACGAAATTTTATTACTTTTGGTTCCTAAACTATTCTTCAACATTCTCTCGAGCATTAGCAACATAAAATTGTTGACTTGGAAGTTGCGTAAAGACTGCCAGTCTGAGCACTGTGCTATCCGGTCTGCCTTCCTACCGGATGTCTTGGGACCTTTTTTGAAAATGTTTTTTATTTATCAGATTTAGAAACACCATGTGGAACATTCCTTCCACCTGTGCCAGGTATTCTCTTAATTTAACTTGAGTAAAAAATTTTAGTGAAAAATGTTCAGAATTTTTCGATGTCAATCAGATGTGATCTGATTGACAGCATATTTGTAATAATTTTGAAACATAAAAAGCTACCAAAATTACTAATGGTGGTTTTTAAAAATATAGTGTAGGAGCATAATCAATTGATTCTGAAGCCTAAATATATATCAGGCATTTCTTTTTTTCTTAGAACTACACACAGAAAAATAAAACATGAAGAAAAATCAACATTGAACATAATTGATTTTAAATATTATTATTTAGTTTAAATTAAACGTTTTTTCTTTTGTAGTGAAAAAATAGTAAAGTAGTAAAATTTCAAGAATATTTTCAAGAAACTATATTTACTGCGAAACAATGTTAAATTTACATTTTATCTATGAAGCAAAATCATAACTGAAAACATGTAAAGCTATATTCAGTCCGACCTTTGTATAAATACATTTTCTAATTTGTGCTTTAGAGTGCAGAACATTTTGGTAATAATATATATGTAAGATTTGTGGGCTTCAAAATTACATTTTCTGTGGGGTATAATAAAGGAGCTAGAGGAAATTATGTCCCAACCCTCGCAAAACTTTTTGACATCGATTTTTACTTATATTTATCTTAATTTGACCAAAATTGTATATGCGAGATTTAAGCCCTTCAAAATAATTTTTTAAGGAAGGTTGTATGGGACCTATGGGAAATAACTGACCGAACCTCGTACAATTTAGCTTATCATTTTAAAATATTATTAAACTTATTTGTACCACATTAGGTTAAAATCGTTTTATATTCAGGACATTTATGAGCTTAAAACCCCATCTCAGGAGGAAGATTGGTACGGGGGCTAAGGGAAATAATGGACACCATTATCACCAATTTCAATAGGTATCATCCTGGTGCTAAAATAATGACACGTGTCAATTTCATTTATTACATATCTCTAAAATTGCGACCTGCATTTTGTTCACAAGGTTTTCAAGGACAGCCAACTAGCCAGACGGGCGGACGGACATCGTTAAATCGACTTTGAAAGTGAGCTGAGCATTACTATGGTGGTGATGGGTACAAACAGTTAAATTATATCTATTTTAATTGATTTTACATGGATTTTTTTGTGTGTGTATCTAATCTACTAATAAAAATTTTAGCGCAACCCTCTTAGTTATATTGAATAAATACGCGAACTTTTGGTCTAAAAGAAACTGATTTGCAAACTTTTTGTTTAAACTTTAACACGTTTTCCCATATTTTATTTAAGTTTTTTTTTAATATTTTTTATTTCAACACGGCAAAATACTTTACAAGAATAAAACGAATTAATAACATTAAACAACATCAAAAAATTATTATAGAAATCAATTGTAATTAATGATAATCTGAGAATAAACAATATTTGAGAAAAAAATCTGAAACAGAAAATAATAAGAAATCGAAAAATATATATATAAAAATCTCCCAAACAATGACAAAGATACAATCTAAATGTGAATGCAAGCGTGGATTTATAAAAATCAATACAACAAGTACAAGGAATTGCAAGAAAATGCAAAACTCCAAATCCATTTGGAAGACCAAAAAAAAAAAAAAAGAAAAAATCGGCAAAAAAAAACCAGGCCCACGTATTTGCCACACAAAATAGAATGCACAACATTTAAATTGATTTGAATTTTCAGCGCGCCAACACCTGAGTGTATTCCATCGCCAGCAAAGACTCCCATAAAATTTTGTTATTTGTGTCTCAGGTTTTTCTTACAATTCAGTCGTTTGTGCTACATGTGGCAAAATGTTGGCAATATTATACTTAACTTGTTGCATTGACTTAACTTTATCAATTGCAAGTGGTTAAGTGAGTTTCATTTCAGTGTTATTTATTTTTTTTATTGTTGTTGTTGCCGGTCGATCGGTGTTGTTATTTGTCATTTCCTTTCTTTTGTGCATTCGTTTCATGTTGTTGTAATATTGCATTTGCAATGCTGTTGTTGTTTGCTTTGTATATATACAATCTGGTCATAAATGTGTCCAACAATCCATAAATGTCATTTGGATGACACAAATTTATTGATGGATTATAATAATTTTTGCAATTTTGTTTTACTCTCTTGTTAATGGAAAACCAAGAATATGTTTTACCAGTCAGAGATTCACAAACTTTTCTTCAAGGAGATAAATTATTATTTTTAGTACAGTTTTCTTATCTTCAAGTGTTTTTTGTCATGTCTACGTTCATGTCATTTAAAGCTGCCACATATAAGTTGCGATAAGTACAAATGGATGAGTACAAACATTCGAATTTCAAGGTTCGAAAAGCTTATAATTAAAATTACATTTTTCTTGTACAGAGAAGCTAAAAAGAATATTAAATCCGAAATTATCAGCTTATTTGAGTGGTTGGCCCTCACTGACCACGATACCAAAATATGTGTTAAAATCCTTTGTTTAGGTGATAAAGAGTTGCAATTTTTAATATGTAGAAGTTAAACTCATGAGGTGTGCAAGATTGCCTAAATGAGTTTAATTAAGTATTACAGGTTTTAAGTCCATGGTCTCTGCAGGATTGGGTCGTGTGTGATTTTATGTCAGTGTTTAAGTGCTATGCTATTTAACTCATTAACTGGTGAAGTAGTAGCACATCAAGAGAGTAATAAATCGTCAGTTTAATCGACCTTGATGATGTTTATCACATAAGTGGATTATTCTGGTTATCTAATTCCTGGGGAAAGCAACTCTATGTAATCAAACTTATAAGGCAAAAAAGTATGTTACAAGTAGATAAACAATTAATTTGTAATTTAAATAAATTTAGAATAGATTGTCTCAGATTTCATCTATAACTTTTTTGCTAAATGACCCAATAAAGAAGCTAGTTTTAAATGGTAAGTGAATGTAATAATGCATTTTATTCAATTTTATTCACAATTTTTCTTGGAGTGAGAATGTTTCCAATAGACGGACGATCAAAGCTTAATCCACTCAGACTTCGATTTGTAGCAAAAATTTATATACTTTATGGAGTCTTTGTTGATCTCTTTTTGATGTTACACGTGGAATTACAAAGTTTATATACTTGTGGTTGTGAAAGGTATAAAAATTATCATCACGTACATTTTTTTGAGTCAAATCGTAAATAAAATTTTGATGAATTTGAATACCCTCCACTACCACTAGTGGTGTTGGGGGCATATAAAGTATATATATTCTTGCATCAAAATCTGAATAGATTTAGCTATATTCGTCTGTCTGTCTGTCTGTCTGTCTGTCTGTCTGTCTGTTGGAAAGATTCTCACGACTAGAATAATTGCCCGAAATCAGTTAAATTCGGCCACATTATTTGTTACTGTCCAAAGCAGTCTTCTATTTTATAGACCGATGAGACAACCACAAAATTCCAAAGAACTTTTGTAATTTTTCAATAAAACATAAAAAAATTTAACTATAACATTTTTTATCATCGTGCGAAAAATCTTCAAAATCGGATCAATAGAAAAAGAGATATAAGCTCAAATATGCGAAATTTTGATACACCCCAAAATCTGTGTTTGATATAGGAACCAACTTTTAGGATAATTTACTAAAATTTTTTAAATATATTTATTTTAATACAATAATTCCAAAGAAACAATATTGTGCTGGGGTTGTTATAATGCCTCTTCCCGGATTATAGTTTATCTATATATAAAATAGGAAGTGTGTGTATATGTATGTATGTATAGACTCCAAAACGGCTGGGCCGATTTTGATGAAATTTTCACAGAATGATCTCAATATACCCGATAATAACATATGCTTAAAAATTCCGATAGGACCAGGGGAAAAGGTAACCTCAATACGAAACAAATATTGATTATTGAATTTCTAAAGAATTATACAAACGAAAGTTCTGAAACTTAGTCTATATCACTTTCTCAAGGATCTATTTTACTGGACAAAATGGTGTATGTATAGGACCAAGGGAATGGGTATCGCCCATACAAATCAAATATTAATTATCGAATATCTAAAGAACTGTAAAAGCGAGAATTTAAAAAATTTGGTTCCAATTACTAACTCAAGGATCAATTTTACTGGACAAAAGGCAGGGTGAATAGGACCAGGGGAAGAAGTAGCTGCCATACAAAGCAAATATTTATATTAAAAGAACTACTTCAACAAGAATTTTCAAATTTGGTCTCAATTATTTTTTAGTACAAGTTCTGAGTTGTAAAATTTCTTCATAATATAATTTTTTTGCAGCAAGTCACGCCGGGTAAAAGCTAGTAGCTTATAAAACTATTATATATGAACGAATTCCATTGAAATTTGGCACAATTAATTTTATGACTTTCTAAATTAAATTTTATTAATTTTATGTATATCGATCCATATTTTGATATAGCTCCCACATCAGACTCGTTCCGGAAAAGAGGTAAATAAAGACCAGTTCCCTTGAAATTCAGCATAATAATTTTTCTAACTATCTTTAATATATAATGAATAATCTCGATTCATATTTTGCATTAGTTCCTTTATAAATCCCCTTCCCGGATAACAGTTTGAGCTTGTAAAAGTGGTAAGTAAAGATCAATTCTATAGAAATTCTAAACAATTATTGGACCACTGTGTGGTACATAATTTTATGTTATTATTTTCAATGTCCTTCCATCAAGCCCAATATTTTTTATATCACTATACATTCCCCTGCGAATTAAAAGTGTTTTTTACAATCCAAACAATTTGGGAATCCCCTTTAATAATATTTTAACAAAAATGTATATTAATTGCATTGAAAGGTTGTTGTAAATGAGATAGCATTATTATTGATTTCAATTTTATGCAATTGAAAGAATATCAATCATCGTGTAATATTGTTGTAATATTACATTCCAAGAAAGTGTCAGATAAAGTCCATACAATAATACACATTTATATTTTAGCTCAAGTATTCATAGCATATGATAGATTTATGTAATTGAAACTTTATTAATAAAAATATTACTTTATTTAGTATAAATGATAATAATTATTATTTTACTAGATTTTAATACGTCAATGTCAATAATAAAATGACAAAGATAAACTGAATTTATCAAATAAATTGTCGGTTCAAAAGTGGAAATTATTAATAAAGAAACTTAAACACAGGTGTTGCACCCAAGGAATGTTTAGAAATGTTGATTAAAAAATATTATTTAATAAAAGTGAATTTAAGTGTTTAATTATAAACTAAAAAAGATTAATATTTGTTAGATTAAAAAATTCTTTATATGGAAAATTTTATAAATCAGTAAGAAATATTTGGCGCCACTAAGTTAACGATATTTGGTTCAGTGTATAATTAAACATTTTTAAAATTGTTAAATTAACAGATTTTTATTCTAATTAACAGAATTTGTCTTCAAATTGAAGAATTTTCTTTAAATATAAAAAAATATATAAAAAATTGTAAAAGATGTTTAATTGAATAAAATTTCGTTAAAATATTAAAGAAAAATATGTTATATTAACAGGTATTTAGTAAAAACGACAGTAAAGGATCGTAAGAAAAATAACACAAAAATTTATTCAATTCTACGTACTAATATGAAGTTAATTTGAATAATATTTTTGTTAACTTCACTATTTTTTTCGTCAAATAATTTTGAATATTTGGTTTGTCATATTAAATGAAATATGGCAAAGTGAATGTTAATTGAATATAGAAATACATACAGGAGGAAAACATTTTATAGAACATTCATCATTTTTTGCATAAATTCATGAAAGTGCAAATGAAAGATCATCTGATCAACAAACATATGTAAATTTTCATTAGAAATACAAATCGGTTGGCTCACCGCCGTCCTTCGACATTGCACTGCTTTTAGTTGTCTATTACGTTTTCCACACTATTTAATTATTATCTATAACTAGGTTTAACACGATGAGCTTTGCTGCACAATAATTCATAGAATTTTTACGAATCACAAATCGACGTATATAAAAAAATATAATTGGCACCAAATTCTCGCTGTAGTGGACCTATAGATATTTGATAATCAATGTTTGCTTTGTATGGGGACTCTTCTACCCTGATCCTATCCGTCTTAGATTTTTTCCAGTAAAACATTTCCTTGAGAAAGTGATTGAAACAAAATTTGAAAATTCTCACTGTTACAGTTCTTAAGATATTCTTTAATCAATATTTGCTTTGTATGGGGGGAGTACTCCTCCCCTGGGTCTTTAGTATATTATGTATTAACTTATAACAACAATTTAACGTAATTTTTCACTTAATTTAACTAAATTTCGTAAATTTAACTTAAATATGATATCAAAATTGAATAATATTCATCAATATAAGGATTTTTTGTCAATTTAAATAATATATTATTCACAATGAATAATATCCATTCAAATTAATCGCTGTTTTGTTAACGAATTCAAATAGTTATATTGACAATTTCTCGTCAATTTGAAGAATTTACGAAATATTAAAGAAAATTTACGTTATTACAAATAAAGGTTTCGTTGGCTGATATTTAACCTACTTTTATTCAAGTGTAAACTTGAATAAAAGTAGCGTCACCGTCGTTATCTTTAGGATGTACTTCGTTTGCTTACTTCGAGTGTTTTGCGTCTCGCTTTTACGCATTGATTAATGTTGAAGCGTCGCATAGCAGTATTTGTTAAGTGATAGATATCTTTTCGCATTTTGTACACAAAATTTACATGAACAGCTAGCCAGATGGACGGACGGATTGACATCGAAAAATTACTTTCTGAGTCGACTTAAAGTAAATGTAGTACTATTTTTTCTAGTCCTTACAAACTTCTCCGCAATCACCTACGGTGGTGTAGGGTATAAAAATATAAACTACAGATATTTTTGAATCTTCTGTGTGTCATCCACGTCATATTTTCCACAAAAACATAAATCCCAAATTAATTTTTGAAAGGAACAAATGAAAATGAAGAAAAAACACTTAAATCAAGATCATTTTACACAACATTGTCACGATAAGTTTTTATCACACACGAAACGTGATTTTATCATTGTCAAAATAATTTTTAGCACAAATCGGAACCCAGCATGATATAAACAAATTTTCCCAAAGGGGAAAAATGATAAAGAAACTTTGTTTTCTCTCTCCTGTAACGTTTGCTAAAATGAAAATAAATCAAAATTGATTTATTACCAACAAATATTGATGAAGAGTAAATCGTTTAGTATAAGAAATATAAAAATTAAGTAAAAATTTTACATGCGGCTGCACCGAACCTTAAATGCCCTTCAGAGTAAACTTTAAAAATAGTTGTTTAAGAATTTTGTTCATTAATTTTCTGTTTTGTACATATTTAAAGTTTAGTCCGACCTTAGCCACAAAGGAACGACGTTACGAATAAGTGAAGCCAGTTTCTGGTACCCCATTCTAAATTAAAGCGCATTCTGGACTATTTTCCATCAGTCTTTGACCGGTCTTTTAACAAAAGGATTTGTGTTTTCTTGATGGAACATTATGGTCTCGTGTGAGGGTGAGTATTCTTGTCGCTTTTCGTTGATGGCTCTCTTTAATCGAATTAATTGTCCGACCTAATATCGACAGTCTATAATATCCCGCTGCCGACATGGGTAATCGGATCTGAAATGAGAACCGTAGAAGCTTCTTAGTCAACTAAGTGTCACTTGGCTCATTTAAAGGATGCAAGGGATACAACAAATTTTTACCAAACTAATACAGAGCTCGATTGAACTCGATTGACTCTTCGCAGCGACGTAAGTAGGCCCCTTTTATGGATGCAACACACCTTTCGGAGATTATTGTTCTTTTCATACTAAAATGAGAGAGAGAGAGAGAGAGAGAGAGAGAGAGGGGAGAACTGGACTTACAACTGCAAAAGAGCATTACTACAGTAAATTGTATACGTTTGCCGATTAGAAATAAAGAAAGTGAAATAGTAGAAATAGAAGACCAGCTAAGGAAAGTAATAGAAATATACGTCAAAAATAAATAAAATAGATTCCATGAAATTACAAATGTCACGAAAAAACTCATATAACTCCATTCTTCACTTTTCATCGCGCAGGGTATTAAAAAAAAACTCCAGTCAACTAAACAAAAGCAACAGAAAACCACATGTCGTTATTACCAGAAGAAGAGGAAAATATTCCTTATAAAGTGCGTGACATAAGTTTTTATACTTTTTCTTTATTTCAACAGACTTCGTCTTCTTCTGATTCGATTAATGTTTTTATTCTGATGTCAAAATATAAAAATATCCAAAAATAATACAAACATTTAGTAACACCAACTATTTTTATTGAATTCATGTTTACAAAAAAAAATCCCCCCACTAAAACCTTAAAAAAAATCAAAAAAAAAATTGTTATAAAAATTATCGTCTCGTAGAGTAAAAAATGTTTACAATATTTATTTCAGTAACATGCAACAATGCGACGAGACATGTTGGTGACACTGCGGTTAGTGTTGCTGACATAAACAACATACGAATTGATGGCAAAACGATTATGTTGCAAAATAGTCGTCAGTCGCTATTAATTTATAAAAAAATCAAATTAAAGGGAACTCTCTTGCAGGTACACTGAAAGAAATTATTTGGAAAGAGGAAATTTCATATGAAAATTTTACTTAGTAAATCAACGAATTAAAAATTTATTTTTTCGAAAGACTAAACTAGATCTGACCTACAGTTAACTACAACTGAACTAGAACCAATTTGGAATATAACTAGAAATATACTAAATAAAACTAGAACTGAACTACAACTGAAAAAAACAAATTGAATAAAAACTTAACTACAATTGAACTGAACTAGAACTGAACAAGAACTGAACTAAAACTGAAGTAGAAGTGAATTGAACTAGAACTGAACAAGAACTGAACTAGAACTAAACTGTAACTGAAATTGAAATGAGTCAGAACTAAACTAATACTGAACCAGAGCTGGTTCACCATATTTAAAGGAATCATCTACAGAAATGCATCAAATAGTTCTCCAATTGCCATTTTTCGCTTCGAGTGTAAAGATTTAAAGGGATTTAAATGTTTATTGAAAACTGCAAATGTTATTTGTAGAGGACGTCTGTCTCTTCGGTCAAAAGAGGGAAAAACTTGTGATTGCATGGATATTTTGAAGTTTTGTTACAGTTGTTGTTGTATTGTTGCTTTATGTGTTTGTTGTGGAAATACATTTATTGTCAAATCATGAGGTTTCCCGCTGCTGCTGCTATTTCTATTCCTCTAGCTTTTAACAGTTGTTGCAACTAAACTGTTAAATGAAAAAAAATCGAAAAAATAACGTAAATAACTGAGCCGTAATGAAATGTAAGCTGTGATTTGCTGCCATAGTAAACAAGTGGTAACGTAAATCTTTTGTTGGCTTTTTCCCATGCACTTTGGGCCAGTAAAATAAAAGGCAAAACAACACATAAACTTCTCCCTTTTTTACTATTTTTCAAATACATTAGATGTTGTTTCAATGTTGCTGCATAAATTCTTCGATAAATGTTGGTAAATTTTGAATGGGAATTTGTGTGTGTCTATGTTAGAGTGTGTGTGTATCTAAACATATATTTATGTTTATATAAAACTTTAACTCGTTATAACAAAAATATCGTCAAATAAAACGACACTTTTATTTTGTGTTGTTGCTGTTGCAACTCAATCACCTAAACACAAAAACCAATTGTGTCGTTTTCTCTATAGACCATCGTAATTATTTTGTGGAGTTTTTTTTTTGTTTTTTTACTCCTAAACCGTTGCTATATCAACTCGTATATTGATGTCCATCGCTTTTTGCACATGCAAATGCCACAAAGTGTTGCGCTTCAATGCCTATAAAAGCCAGTCACCCAGTCATTCAGTCAGCCATCCAACCAGTCTGTCTAAAGCTCTTCTACAGGCCTTTGGAAATAAAAATAGAAACAAAAAAAAAAAACAAAAGAAAAATAGTATTCGAACCATTTATAGAGAGAAAATATGGTCGTTTTGAATGCAATACGCAGCTGATGCCTAAAAACTCGTAAATATTAACAAACATACAACACACGCATTTAAAACGTATGAGTTTGGAGCAAGTTCATGTTCACATGAAGAACTAAAGAAACACTTCAATCTATTTTCAAATGGTTAATTTCTAACAATAAGATATATTTTTAATAAATAATTGAAATCATTAATAGACATTTTGGGTGTATAATGATTTGTGAGGAAAGTGGATTCTTTCTAAACCATAAATCGGTTCTCTCTGGAAGAAAATTCCTATATATAGGAATTCTTAATCCGTAAGCATACCATAATCTCCAAGACCTAAGAAATAATAAATATTTACTCCCCCGGCGGACAGGAGCACATGACTCAAAAAATTTTATTATTGTAATGCCTGTACAGTGAGTGTAGTGTTTTATCGGACTTTTTCACTTTTATTTGTTATTGAATCCACATGATTCCTGCCCAAAAATTATTTCCAATTTTGTACAGAATTCAGTCAATTATATTTCGACATTTTAAGTCTGCTCGATAACATTTCAAAAATAAATTCACATTAGAATATTTAAGACAGTTAAGACGTAACTACACGCAAGAGTAAAAACATCTGAAAATTCCCTGAGTATAAAAAGCATTTGAATCTCGAAATGGTTTTTAATGTCATAAATTGGAATTGAGAAAAGATCAATTGAGAACAGTCAAAAATGAAAAAGCTACTTCAAGTAGTGCCTTATTACTCCTAAGACTTACAAAAATGGACTTTTAAAATTCTAAAGTGATATATATGTCGAAATAGAAACATCGATATTGAAACAAGCAAACACAAAACACTATGAACCCTAATGGACTACACTGTTAGAAATTTTAACATTACTGGAGATTTCCGATCGAGACCGTACATATGTAAATTTGTTTAGAACTCTAAATGTTCTCATTGTAAACGACGTTGTGTAATATTTGCGATCCCTTTCTACTTCTTTCCCATTGTGTGTACCCATTTCCAATAATCTAAAGAGAACTAGTAGTGCCAAGAAGGGATTAACTTTTAACAATCACAGTCCTCATTGTAGAGATATGGAACAGGAGGAAATGATCCATCACCTTCTTTTTACCAACCTCTGAACGGAACAATTGTCTATCAGTTCTGAAATAAATGATCTTTATAACATTTCTAGAATAAGATGTATCGCCGTATTAAAATAAATGTTATCAACTGTAGATGCATGATGAAAAACAACCTTATCTCACAAGGACATTTCGCTCTCAAAATTATATCCAATACAATATCGCCTAATTTGTATTATTTACCAGCGATTCAAACTTACTCCGATTTAACTTTATCCAAATCTCTTGTAGTTTTAAGTAAGTACCCCTTTATTGGTATATTTATACTCTTAACCAAATCAAATTGGTTTAGTCTAGATACACTCGTATTTGTGTTTTGTTACAATTTTGCACTCTTTGTAAAAATCTCTATATTTATTCATTCATTCGTTCATTGTAACTCACTCACTCATTTATTCCTTCATTCGTACATTCATTCAAATACCAAATTGGTTGGTTAAAGTTCATGAAAATGCAATTTTTATTTGCCCTGTCCCTGACCAAAGTCAACCGACATATTAACAAACGCACTTTTTTCACAATGAATTTTATGAGAGTTACTAGATTTCTAGACATAAAATATGTTTGTTACCAATGAAGCAAACAATTCAGACCTATAAATAGTAAATTGTTTGTTAAATACTTATTGGAAATGGAGTTAGAATGGAAATTATGAGATTACACTAATTTTGAAGGGATCAACTTAAGGTCTGAAATGCTTGCAACTTCGATTCCAAAACCATGAGGATAGTTGAATAAAAGTCACAAATGTTACTGGTATTAATAACACAACAAAGTCATTTTATGTCTTAAAACCTAAAACACATTCTGGCTCTGCATTCCAGCAGTTTGAAAAGTTATCTTATTCATTTAAAACAAGACTTATTTTGTGATACTATATAAACACTTCTAGTAAAACAGAATCATAACAAAATAGATCAGTTTAGAAAACCTTGACAGTAAAACTGGAACAACTCGGGTTCAAAATTGCTGAGGTCCCCATAGACATTAAGTCACTTAGAATCCCTAATAAGAAAAAAGTAACTAAATGCTCTCTACGGTAGCGTCCAAAAACCTGCACAGAAAGGATTAATAAAGTTATCCTGCAATCTAACATCTGCACCTTCCTAAGGTTATACTATTAACGAGACAGCCTTCATACTAAAAACTCTGTGTTACGCTTTATTGAGCTTTTCGGCCCTGAAATGGTGAGAAATTTAAACAAGGAACAAAAAAATTCCTTTGGACAGATTACAACATATATACTGACCCCAAACCCTCCCTTCTGCTCCAATCGAATTGGAACGTTAACTGTAGCGGTCAAAAAAGGCGCCAATGGTCCAGACAAACACAAACTGATATAAATAATTTATTTTCTTGAAGAGGAGAATTTACATCTGCTACATTTTTATATCATTTGTCCCAGAACGTAGACTGCAATCGGCGGCATCCAAGTACGAGATTCATATTATGACATAAAACCGCAATTTTGTGGCATTTCTGTGGCGTTCAAAGCAGTCGCAAATTTCAATCGAGAGGTTATATGTATCTCAAATATGCTCACTTCACATAATATTTAGTGAAACTCTAAATGCATAATATTCCTCCTCAGAAGCAACTTTTTACTAAAAAATTTCGTGGTGTTTCTTTAGCGAAATGTGTTGAAAATGCGCGAATCAGTCTGTTACACTGTAACACAGTATATTGGGCACTCATACTAAGAGACGAGGAATTGTATTCAAAACCGGCACTAGATGAACTGAGGAGAAACGCTCACAGATCCAGTGGCCTTTTGATTGGATCCTTCTTATCCAATTAAATGGAACAGCATTAAGACCGAAAGCCAGGGTATCAAACGATGATTCTGGTTACTTCAATTCAGTTCATATACCTTCGAATTGTGTTATTCACCAGAAACAACTCAGTTTAAATCTGAAGAATGCTAAAAGCACCGGACAACAGTCAACCAATACTGCTATGCGACACCATGGCGTTCAATAATGCGTGGGAGCGAGACGCAAAACTCTTAAAGGCGAGCAAATTAAGTACAGCCTAACAGTCTTTAAGAAATACCAACAATAAGAATTTAAGTGTTTACTCGCCCAGAGCTAGTTTACGACTGCATTTAAGTCTTACTCAACAAAGCAACCATGCAATCGAAAGTGCAACGTCAACGGCTATTGACAGTGCCGAGAAATATAACGATATCAGAAATTTTTGGGTCCACTTAAACTGCCCTTGGAACTAACAAACCATGACAAAAATGGCTGTAAAACACCACGGAATCATGTCTACACTAAGCTGCGCTTATCCAAATAAAATACGAGCGAAGGTATTTGCATATTTTTACACAATAACGGAAAGAATTGAAGCTGTAAGTAAAGTTTTCACTGCTCCAGGAAACGAACTTGATCTGGGCAGAAATCTTTTTCATCTAAAAACCAGTCGCATTGTCATTTACTTTTGAGATCGGTGTGATAATCAAGAGCTGATGAAAAAATCCAAATCGCGGATCTACGTTTATGGTGAATAGGTTTTAAAGCTCAAGGTGTAAAGCGGGCTCTCTATATACCCGGTTCACGGACTGACGAAGATTTTACATAAAGTGACTTTATAGTTATCCTGATTCCATGTTTCCAAGTAAGAACATTAAATTAAATTTCTATTTCTTTACATTCTCCTTTAATTGTATACAAATTTTCTGACAACAGTATCCAAGAAACAAACCACAACTAAATAGCTGCCTTTGGAAGCCTCAAGACAAACAAATTTTGTCTACATCTTTGTAAAATGGATCGTTTACAAAATAATAACATAATGTATACTATTTATTTCACAAAAATCTTTTTATTATTTTGCGTATTTATTTCTTTTTTATAAAAAGAAATTTAAAAAAATAATAATAAGAAAATCCTTTTGTTATAAGCGGAGATTTATTTCTTGCGGTAACAGGCAACAAGCAACTAAATAATACAAAATAACAACAAGGACGAAAATGCAAAAAAAAAAGAAATAACTAGAAACATAAAAAGGAATAAATATAAAATAAACTACAACTGTTGAAATGCAAAACAATGTATGCAAATGATGTCCTTTTTACCACAATTTTCTATATTGTGAAATATCAACAACAACATTTTATAGTGAAATAACAAAAGCCAATTTTTTCCTTGAATTCTCTATTATTAAGTTATTATTGAGTTAATAATGCAACAAATAACTATAAAGCAGAAAAAATAACAATAATGCTTTATTTGACTATGCCGAATCTTCAATACCCTCCACCATAGATTCGTTATGCTTCATATGTAACGAATTCGCTCGTCAACACATTTACACATACACTTCATTGAGCTCTGTTAATTATTGAGGATGTGAGTGTGCCAGCAACAGACAGGCAGAGAGACGGACATAGCTAAATCGACTCAGATTTTGATTTGATTCAGGCATGTATGTTCATTATGGGATCTAAGATGCTCTCTTCTTAGTATTACACACGGAATGACAGAGTTAATATAAAAGTAAAAATGTTATAATCTTCTATGCTGAATCTTCAATATCTTTCACCACAAATGCGTGTAAAGTAAATACGTTATGTTTCGTACATACACACTTACACAAACACTCACATATGCATACAATATATACAAGTTTTTCTTAAATATAACTCGAAACACTTAATGAGACATAAAATTAGGAAACGATTAAACAGTTATTTTCAACATCAACTAAAAGTCCATAATGTTTAAGGAAGTCTGAGCCTATTATTGGGAGTGTCACATCAGCCACAATAAATGACCATAGAAAGTACAAATAACCAACTGTTATTTTCATTTTTCTTCACGTGTGGATATACCGACAAATCTGCACCGGTGTCAATAAGGTACCTAACGGCCACCTTTAACCATCACCGTAGGTAGGGTGCTTAATTGTTTTCCGATGAATTAGAAGACCAGGGTGGACGACATTTGGTTGCTCTGGATCCAAATTTGTGATGATACCAACACCACGGACTTATAGATGGCGAACGAGAACGATTATGCGTCAACTTTTTAAAAGAGCTATGCAAGAGATCGCATTTCTTTAAAAGTGCTCATGGTTATTTATCACCAATATTTACTGTTTCTAAAAGTTGGCAAAGTCTATTTTCTAATCTTCTTTTCTAATTCTAATCGTCGAAACCATGGCTTTGGGTTTTGTTGCCAAAACGGTGGAACACGTACAGAAACCCTAGATATTTCCAAGGAATTTGATGAAGATTAAATTGCTTGAACTTAGAGGTTGACTCAAATATCAATGTATATATTTTATTGTACTTAAACGATTTTGCTGATTTTAAATAGGGAACTTCTCAGGACTATAAGACATATTCAGGCCAAATTTTATTAAGCTCTGTCAGTTATTGAGAATGTGAGCGTGCCAACAATAGACAGGCAGTCAAATGGGTATAGCTAAATTGACTCAGATTTTAAGGGACAATACATATATTATGAACTCTGAGATGATTCCTTCTGAGCGTTATAAATGGAATGACAAAATTAATATACCCCACTTCTGGTGGTGTAGGGTATAGAAACCAAAAATTTAGGTGGGTTTTTACTTAAGATAAATGGAATTGAATTAATAGATTTTCAAAAACTTTTTGTAAACGTATTAAATATATATTTTAGTTAGACAATTCAATTTGCTTAATATTAATTGAATTTATTTAAAAACAAATGGTTAAAATGCATTATAAATATATTCCTTTTATCTGTGTAATATGATTAATATATATGAAGTGCCAAAAATGTATTTGAATTGTTAACGTTAATCGTTACGTTGGTATATTATAATCAGTGGAGGAAGTCGAATTTCAGTTGCCCTCCACCATTTCACACTATTAATTGTGTGTTAGAATAGATGTTGATTTGGCTTCACACCAGAGATGAGCGATATTTAAACGACTGTGATTTAATATCTGTAATTGGTAAATCACAGGTCACTACAGTGACTGAAATTTTGAAATAACGGTTACTAATAATAATATCGTTCTTTCCTCTTTTGTTGCATGTATTTGTTTCTATTTGAGGCATTTGAAATAATTTAAAGAAAGTTTAAGTTTAAAATCACCAAAAGGAGGAATCTCTATCTCACTACAAATAAATCCAAATGTCTATACCTTAAATTTCCTATAAAAGCAATTATGATGAATTAAGAACTTTAATATGACTTTAAGTAGATCTCTTTCAAAATTTACTATATAATTTAACCTCAATAAATGATGAACTTTAATCCCAAACTCACACTAGTTAAATTGTTAGTTTTAAAATTTATGTCTTCACAACGATCTAACACTATTCCAACGAAGTAAAATCATAATATTAAAACCAACAAAATCAGCTAACTGGAACGCCTACAATAAAACCATAAAGCGCCATTATTAACACATCATAACTTGAGGGCATAAAATGACCTCACTTTGAATGTGGACATGGAAGAAGAGCGACAGAGTTAACGTTTAAAATGATTGCTAAACCATGAGGTTTTTTCTTGATTATGGACTTGGTGTTGATGATGAAGACGGAAAAAGAGTGATGATGGTGATGATGATGATGACGACGATGATGGGTTGCATGCAAAAAGCCATAAAACAGCTGCCATCAATCAACAAGATGTGAATGAAAGAGATTTTCTTCAGCAACGTTTAAAATACTCAAAATGCAATAAATGGAAGTTAATATAAGTGTGTATGTATGTGCATATAAAATTGTTTGTGGATATTTGTGAATAAGATTAAAAAACCATAAACTATAGAGGATTTCAAAGGCAAGAAACAAGCATTCTATGTGTGTCTGTCCTTTCATGTGTCCGTCCATCCATCTATTCATACGTCTGCTTGATGCTTGAATTTGTGATGATGTAGTTTGAATCGGTTTGTTGGATTTTCTTCTTTAATTTCTGTTTTTTTTCGGGTTAAGTTGCCAAATGACTGACAGTATGGACTGCCATGACTCTTAGCGATTATTTATTCATAACACGAGGTCTAAAGTGATTTTAAATGAGTCTACAATGACTACCTTCCACAACAATTTTAATGGGTGCCAAAGATGATGATGTTACTGGCTGGTGCTGACGATGATGATGATGATGAAAGAGGAGGTGGTTTCATCAACAGCCATTAAAAGTCTTAATAAAAACACACAAACGTCGTATTTCGAAAACAAAAAATTATGCAAAATTATTTTTTAACAGTTTTTTGTTGCTTCACAATTTTCAACTGCAGCATATTGTTGCATGAATCCTGAAAATATAAAATTAAAAATAAAAGTTTTAAAAACCAACAATGTGGCGCCTTCTTTTTTTTGTGTATTCCTGCCTCTGTTCAAATGGCCGTTACTGACGGTGATTTAAATTAAGAAATCACTGTCAAAAAATCTGTTAAATTTTGCATTTGAGGCGCGTTTAATAAACTTAACGTGGGTTTCCTTATTTTCATGTAATTGTTGTTGTTTTTGTTACTCTCCTCTGTTTGCACTTTAGACTTCATCCTGTTTTATTATTTCTTTTTTTCTTTTGCAAAAAACAACTCCAAACAATCAAACGAAGCGCATCCAGCCGGACTTCACGAATCATCAACGTTTCAAAGAAACAAAAAAAAAGAACTCAAATCAACAACTTGATATTATTTTGGAGGCAGATGATGTCAATGTTGTTGTAGATTTTATATTAAACACTCTTTTTGTTGTTGTCTTTGTTTTTTATTATTAAATAAGGAAAATAAAAACTTTCGCACAACAAAAAATAAACGACAATTTATGCATTTTATTTCAAAACGACATCATGCGATGTTAAGTCTGTCTTTTGAAATTATTTTCAACATGATTTGAAACGAACCGAGTTTTGCCTGCTGCTTTGTGATCCCTGAAGAGGCGCTATTTTCTTTACACTTTTGTTTTTGAGGTCAAGTTATGAGTATGAAGTTGGAATGGTTGGATTAAAATTAAGCCAAATTTCAAATAATTTCATTGAAGGAAATGCAATTAATTTTACAAAATGAACTTCAATTTATATGGAAATATACTTTGAGATGAGAATGAGAAAATTTTGAGTGAACAGAACGTAATATAATTACAAAGTGGATTCATTCTAATTGTCAATCCACAAGGTTATATATAGAAGACACACCATTACACACGTCGTTAATTGTGCATTCCCACGGCAGCCGGCTTGTCGTATCGAAATGACTCGAAATTCATCGGCCAAGGGCTATCGTCCCAGCAACGAAGTTCTTTTCCAGAACATCCTGCAGTGCTCATTGGCGAGCAACATGAAGAGATAAATTATTCGGACGTCTTTACCATTACGGCAACGGGCAACAGAGTTAAGGACCTATGTGGAGTGGTAAATTATTATTGCAGCGAAATCATGATTTCTTCATCGCAAGTAACTTGTAACTTTCACCATCGAAATCAACAGCAACACTCTTCAGTACCTGGATCAAAAAAGTAATTACAAATTTAAACATCGTAGTTAACCAGCCAAAGATTTTGGTAGTTATATTTGACAGCCTATTGACCTTTTAAACTTATGTCATGGAATTTGGACAATGAAACCTTTGGACTACATCGCTACGTGATAAGCTACAAATGTTTTCAATTAACCATCTATATGAGAAAATAAGAATCCTGTAAGTTAGTAAGTAATTCCTTCTAGGATGCTATCGGAGAAATCATTTGTACTTCAATGTTAAACTATTGAAGTCACCACCGAGTCCTGTTAGAAAGAAAATTGTATATACGCAGACAATCCAAGAATTCCGCGGTTTCAAGTTATTTTATGATTGTTTACAAGAGCAGTTCTGGCACAACTGAGGTCGGGATAGGGTGATAGGATCAATGCCAGCTGGAATTGTATTGAAATGTGGACCACATAATACGCGACATTCTTCAACTATCAATCAAATTCTATCTCTCTCAGTTTAAAAAACCTATGGACTCAACCAATAAAGGTTGCTCGATTTCTTGGCCTAGAGTAATGCTTCCTGTGCATAGGTATATTCAACTGAGCATTGTTTTTTTCACAAAATTTGTTCACATTTATCCAGAATCACAAATTGTGGTCGGATTGTTCCGCTAAAGCAAATGTTGGGCTGAAGCTTCAAACTCGACCCGTTCTCTTAATATCTCACGAACAACACGTTTGCGAATGTTTGAATATAAGTATGTATTTATAATCCAAAAAAACTCAAGAGCTGAGCTAATTTCAAATATTAACAATGTCAGGTTACTATGGTAGTTTATATCTTGTAGAGTTAAACGACCCCGTTTTAACAAAACCATAAAAATCGTCCGATAGTAATGTTGCTAAGATACCTAACCATCCCGTAAGATACCTCAGGCGTTAACTTAACCTTCCCAGCAAGTAGTTGCTTAAGAATCTTTTCCTCACGGTTGCTAGACTATATATTCGCATAAAAATAAATCCCGTTTGCCCATCCCCTAGGATACAAGTGTTACAATGACCAATAAAGGGTATACCAACATTTGTATACAGCCTGTCAAGGGTTTTTAAGACAGTTTTTTGGAAACTTTAAATAATTTTTTTCAATACATAATTTACCACTAAAAAGCCAATCGTTTTCTAAGTAGTTAATATAGCTTGTTTTTCCATACTCCAAATACAGTCTGCAAGTGCTTTGAGGACTACCTTGCAGTTTTAGAGTGATTGCCCCTGATGAGATAATTAGGGTACCAAATGTAAAACCCTCAAAATATTCTATCTGGCTGTCCATATAAAAATGTGGATAAGAATTTATAAAACTAGAAAACATTGTATCAAATTTCACAAGCATCAGTTCATAATTTTCTACCTCTATCATAAACGCCCACTGCCGAATAACATCAAAATGGCATAAATCTCTCAAAATTGTATAATGTAATCGATATTTATCACATTAAAAAGAATAATCTAAGACCTTATAAAGTCTATATGTATTTTATTGGATCATATAAAATTCTGTGTCGATATAGCTATGTCCGTCTGTCTGTCCGATCGTTGTTTACATTCTCACATTCACAAAATTATTAAAATTTAAAAAGAATTTAAATATCGGTTCAGTAGAAGAGAAGTTATACTGAATAAGCGGTCTTCTCGATTGTTATGAAATTAGAGCTTTTTGCGGGAAATATCACACACTACCAAATTTTAGGATAGAGCGCGGGGATTCAGAATCCCCATAAAAAAGAAATTTTGAATATTTAAGGCAAATTTCCTGAATATTTTCCAATAAGTGTCTTAATAGGAAAATACTAGAAAATAAAATTAGAAACAAATTTCTCTGAAACTCTTGCAGCAAATTTCAAGAAATTCTTCGCATGAAAAGTGATTTTATTAAGAAAACTTCAGTATTTTTGGAAAAGCATAAGTAATAATGTTCCCCCTCACAATACGAAACGTAAATTTTTTTATAATTTTTTTATCAGAACAAATTATGGTGATCATTAACAATTATAAGTGATATATTATTTAAAAAAGACTAAAATCTGAAACAAGTTTAATTTAGTCCAATTTCATATTCCTGAAATAATTCAACTTATTTGTCAATTAACTACTTCTTTCAAATGTTAAAGAAATTTTAAAATGAATTCCGCTCGAATATAATTTTATATTTAACAAAATCAATTTCTCTTAATTTTGAAAACCCCAGGTTAAGCATGATTTCACCAAATAAAAAATTTATAGAAATCTCAATTCTACTGCAAAATTCTCAATTTTAAATTCAGCATAAATATCAAATTAATTTTCTGAATTAACAGACAAAAAAATACAAAACAGCAACAAAACGAGAAATCAAGCAATTTACCTTTAGGCCATTTCTAAGATTAGGGGCATCCGACTTACTATCAAATATGATAACACCCATACGAGTATAAATCACTTGTCAACATGACAGAAAATACATTTATTAATACTTCAACTTCAACCAAGTTATGGTAGAATATACACACACTAATACTATAAAAACAATATATTAATATATATGTATGTATGTGGATGTTAAGTATTGGAAAAAAGTGGTTAAACCTCCTTTTAGCCAATAAAGTTGCAATATTTACAAACAAAAAATATGTATATTTATAATAAAGATTCCATAGATGTATAAAAACCAATGACGGGTCTGATCTTAGATTTATGACGATAATAATTATAAATTTGTTAATTGATTTATTGTATGAATATAAACACCTTCCACACACACTCACACTAAAAAGAGATGAGTATTAAATGAGATGGTCAAAAACGAATACGGAATGCTCTATTTGTATATGAAATTTCAGGTCCAAATGGAGTATCGAAAGCAAACATAACATATAGATGATGCTGGAATATTATTCGCTTATGTGAATGTTTATTAGGGGCTTTCTGAATCCATTTATCTGGACGACTGGCTGATTGATGAAGTATGACATGTGAGATTATTTTGGTCAAAGGAAAGTGATTGAAATTGATGTTATTGGATACATTATTACACTTAGCACCAATGAAAATATTTCCCTCGGAAAGGGGTATAAAGCTTATAAAAGTCCTAAAAATATACAACACATTTAAGGATTTTTAGACAAATAAGTCATTTAATATTCCAAAATGATATTAAACAATTATACAAGGATCGGTTCATTATTTTTTGAAGGTTCCTTTCTAATTATCACTTTGAAAGTGCGGATCTCACATATACACGCAGAGAAATATCATTTTGCCAGTATGATTGTCGCAATACTTCTATTTTCATCACAAACATTTTGTTATTATCGCCAACATGTCAATTATTGAATTAAGTTTTCTTTGAGAACAGTTTTGTTGTTATGATGGTAATTGAAAAATAATTGATATAATTAGAATACAAAAAGTACTAATGATAATTCCATTTAGTACCATCAAAGCCCTTTTGGTCTGTGTTGTATTTTCTATTCCGAAAAATATATAGAAATAAATTATAACTAGAAATACGAAAAATACCTTTGGAAGACTCAAAAAGTACAGTAAAAACCCCATATTTTTTAGAATCATATATCTCAAATTGCGTTTAGAAAATGCCAAACAAATTTATCCTAAATGTGTCACACTATCTAATTATTTTTATCTATGTGTACTTAATGCCATTCAAAAACTCAAAAAGGACCACACAATGTTCCCAAATTATTTTCACATTTTAACTTAAATTTTGCAAAGAATTCAAAAAGTACCAAAGTACAAATTTTTATTTTTGCCCTAAAAAAGCCCCCTTTAGCTTGAATTTTCAAAATACGCAGCATATTTGAATGTTCGTGTTGAAGATATGAGTCAAACAACTCAAATGTTATCTAACTTCTCGAAATATATTTTCTCTAAAAATGTATCATCTTATAAATTGAATTTGGTACTATTTAAAATTTAGTACCCACCTACCAAATAAACTTATCAACTGATTTTAAAGGACTTAATGTATCAAATGGATAATTTTTTCAAATTTGTCTTTATGATTTTAGATAGGAGCAATTTCCCTTTTTACCCTTTTTATGGTACTATCTTCTGCCAATTTTTTTAATGAATTAAAAATAATATTGCTATTCTACAATAAACTTTTTGAATTATAATATTCATAAATAAAAAACATTTATGAAAATAGTATCATTTACAGAAACGGATTTTACCTTCTAAACATTCGAATTTCCAAAAAGTACCAATTTTATATTTTCATTTTTTTTTGTAAATTTTCGAATGTAATAAGAATGTAATTTCTATGTCAACCAGTCAAAAAGATACATTTTGTTCCCAAAAAAGTACCATTTTTATTGTTTAACCATTTATTCCCTAAATAGGACGAATTTCAAAAAGTACCAAATATTTATTAATTTTTAAAAGGAGAAAAAAGTGCTAATTGTTTAAATACCAATTTCTGTTTAAGTGATATCAGGAGTTTTTTCTGTTAGACACCACTGTATGTTTAAAAATCCCTTCTTATTGGATCAATTAAGGGGGGGGATGAGCCCACAGTTCAAATACCATATTCCTTACTTCAGCCTAACTTCGAATAAGAATAACATATAAGCTATAAAATTTCAAAATATCTCTATTAACTTAGTAGGGTATTCCTTAACATGGTCTCTCTGGTGATTAATTTATGCAGCTCACATATGAAATATAAACAAGTAAAAAATGTCCAAAAGAACAATATTTTTTCTCCAAGTTATTTAAAGACCTGTTGATCAAGAATTTATAGAGGTTGATTGGTTTTACTTAAAAACGCAAAAATAACAAAAATCAAAAAAATAATATATATAGATGTTTATACGACCTCTGACAATAATGATATTGATCATCATCTGCTTCTTCTTCACTATGACGATCTTCATCATGGTAAAGAAAAGGACAACGCATCACAACTACATGCGGTCGTCTAAATGAAGTTTAACACATTTCACAAAAATATATGAATGAACATAAACAAAATTTATAATAAAAATGATAAACTGATGTCCTCCTGGCTACACTGGTATTTTAAAATAGCCAGTTTTGAAAGCAACATCAACCTCCACAATTGTACTTTATTATTTTTTTTTATTTTTTTGCTCTCTCTTATATTTTCGAGTATTACGAATGAAGTGAGTATATTAAACATAAATATGTGATCATTTTCTGTTTCTGAGTATTGGAGTGTTTGCTAGTGGAAGTCTTAAATGAATCCAACATACACAATTCAAGCCGAAACGCAAATTAATTATTAATCAACGAAAATAAAAGCCAATGAATGACTTAAAACAAAATAAATAAAAAACAACGAAATAAATAACAGAGCTGGGTGATCTTGGTTCATGATGTTGGGGGACCATTTGAAAACTTCAATAGTCGATATTAGTGATGAACATGTGATGAATATTACGCTCTATCTTTCTGAAATGACTATTAAATTAGTGTTCAACATTTCCATGAGAAGATGTTTTCTTCAAAAGAACCAGAGTCAGTTTCCAGTGTTGTGCATTGTTCTCACCAAAATATTTCTAAGAGCAAAAAACTGAAAACACAACTCCCTCTAAATCAGAGGTGACACTACTTTACATTAGCCTCTGTGAGAGTGAAGTGAGAAAAAATGAATACTAGTTATTCCTCAAATTGATGAGAAGCAGCAGTCGTTTATAGTGCCCAAGTGAAGTAAGCGGAGTAAGGAAATCTGTAATATAATAATGCACCACTGAGTCCTCAACTTTGACCCATTCAATTACATAAAGATAGAAAAATATACATCATGAAATCCTTCATCTCTTTCAACTTCCTATCAGAATATTTTTTAAATTGACTCTAGGTGGGAAACGAGTACAATCTAAAACACCAGGGTTGTGGTATTTGGTACGTGGATTTTAATTCAGGTCAACATCCTCAAAGTGATACTACTTGGAGTCATATACAACTGTGTATAATCGACGTGTGTATTTGAACTTGTCATAAAGTATAGTAATCTATTACATATGAGTCCAATTTTTTTTTTAAATAAGGACTTATTAAAACTTATGTAGGGTGCAGGACTCCGCATTAAATAATAATACCCATATAATAGGTTCCACAGTACACCTAATAACGCCTGACTCCCATATTACCAAATGTTTGGACTTAGTTGTTAAACCCCATTCATACCAGTTGAATTTGAAATATTACGCGGAAAAAATAATAAAAATTATAATCAGTGGCAAACTTTTGCAAGTTAGTGTTTATGATTAATATTTCATAGCAGAAGTCAGAACCGATCCTTATAGGCAAGGATCATCTCATGTACAAGCAGAACATAATTAATTATGAGCACTATACACTTGATCACTGATTGTACACGATTGCTTTGGGCGACATTTACAGAGACGTCGCAGTTTGAATATTCTTAGAGATAGCCCAACATCCATTGCAGAAAATAATATACACTACCGAACTTTTCGTCTACCGAAAGACCAAAGATTCCTCAGTAGTAGCTCTAAGACCTCTAAATTTTTCTCCGAGGAAGAATCAAAAGATTTTAACTTAGATGAACAGCAAAGTAAATTCAAAGCTTAAAGCGAAGAAAGCGATAACTTGATAAACATTTCCCGAGTAAATTCATTTAACTTTTCAAGAGTTTTCATCTCATTCAGTCAAATGCAAAATGATACTTTAGCAGAATTTGCCCATCATTCCTATTTCCCAATAATCCCCACATTTAGAACAGTCGGTCAGACTTCAAATTCAACAGACAAAACAGTTCTCTGGTTTTGACTTTTAACTATTTCAATCAAATGAAAATTTTTTATTTAGAGAAACGTTTCAGCCGTTTAGTTACATCTCTTCAAATAAAGTGAAACTTGCTTTGTGATCGTGGATCAAATCCCAATTCCAGTTATGAAACATTTCATAATTTATTATTTTCGTTATCCAAAAACACTAATTCTCGTTTCCAAAAAACTCAATTAAACAAATTTTTTGAATCTTCTATCGATCATAACAAAGTTCATTATGGCACCTCCATGAATTTCATTCCCAAAAACGCATTTAGAATCAAATGAAGAATATAAAAGAATCATATAAACAAAAGATAGGCAGGCTACGTCAAACGACTTCAGTGATTTATATATAAATCTACCAACTAAATAAATAAGAAAAAAAAACACATCAAACCTCCTCTTCCTCACCGATCGATATTCAACAACAGACAATATAAAGAAGAAAGACACTGTGATGAACCACCAAAAGCAAGTTGAATATTTACATCAAAAAATGCAAGGCCACAGAAAACAACGCCATGCTAAAGCAATCAAATTTATGCACATGCGCGCCCTCAGTTCGATGCTGCAATGATCCAATATTTCGACAGACAAGTGAACAGAACCGCAATAGGGAAGCTGCTGCAGGGCACAGAAATTGAAGTTCGGCATTTTGTTCGTAATGAAAAAAACTCACACAATAAAAAAAAAAAACAGAACAGAACACAATTGGAAAAAAGTTTAGCTCAAGATGAAGTCAGAAAACCAGAAACCTCCCAAATGCGTAAAAAAGAAACAACATAAAATGATCATCAAAAACTGTTGAACATGCAACCATATTCATGATTAACTTGGCCTTAATGCCAAACAAAACAGTCAACAGAATGTGTCTGACAGATTGACGCAACATACGCTTAACTAAATGAAGCACAAGTAAGATGAAGAAGGGAAGTTAAGAGCAGTGAATTGAAATTATATGAGTGACTGAATAAAATGATGGTGCCAATTTGAAGCACCCGCAGCCATTTGAAATTTTAAACTTACTTTACAGATATATGCAACACAATTTACAACTACTACAAAACTACTGCAAACTGATCATCATCGTCAACAGCAGCAACACTACACTAAGCGAAGCAATAACCTCATCTTCATCACCGGCAACAACATCATGGTGATCATTCGTACATATTCATATTTACATGTTTGCAATCAAAAAAGATCAGCATGCGATTCTTCATTTATTTATTTTCAAATTGTTGCCAGCAATACGAGAACGATTGGATAAGTTTTTTTTTTCTTTTTTTTTTTTGTGATGTTGTGTGATCTTATAATATGTCTATATGTCGCTTGTATGCATATAAATCGTTTTGAAATGCCAGTTTTGAAATCGGTTTTTAAATCATATTCATTTCGTTTCATTCCACAACCAATTGTCTGTCCATTTTGTTGCTGTCTGTCTCCCTTAGGCTGTGTCTACAAACTACTCAAATCTACGCTCATTTGCAGTGTGGAATGGTTACCCTTTTTTTAATCATAAGGTATTTTGGAACTGTATTTTGCAAAGCTAAAATTTAATATTATTTTTAGAATCGATCTTACTTAATTTCGCCAAGAACTTTTCAAAAATTGCTTTTCTATTTTCGGATTTTAGGATGAAATCCATCCGTTTCTGTACTCTCGCTTACAACTGAGAAAACAGAGTTATTGCAGAGTTACTGTACATTTAAGTAGCTATTTGACATAAGTCATGCGATCTGTTGACGTTTTTAGGCGGGCAAATGGAGAATCATGTCCTGCTAATTAATTCGCTTTATTTTCGGAAATATTTGAAGACATTTTAGACGATTTGCGATTTTCGCACAACAGAAAGTCAATATAACGTCATAAGCACAGACTTCGAAAAATGTAATTCTCAACAAACTGAAAATACCAGATAATGTAAGAAATAAATTCAGATATTTCTATATTGGTAAACTACCAAGTTCCGGTTTTCCTTCCTAGAAGCTGAGCTAAAAGTGGGACCTAAAAGAAAACAGGAAAATATTGTCGTAACGTATTCCAACTTTACATTAATCAATCCTTCCAAAAAGTTTGGCTCAAGAGAACAGAAGATTGTTGCCAAAGCTAATTATTCCAATTGAGAAATTTATGTTTAATCTTTCCAAAAAGGTGGATCTTGAACCGCATGAGAAAACTCTCCAACTCTTGGTCATAATTAAGGCAAAGAAACTTGAATCTCCGATGAAAACAGAAAAGCTTACAAATAACTAAATCACTAGAATTGTTACCCGAATTATATACGCACATTCCGACCCTGATTAACACTACTAGAGTTTTAAAAAATGGTGATTTAAAAGGAAAAATGAAGAAAAACTTGAAGTATATTGTGAGAGAAGAGAAGGTCAGCTATAGAACTTTTAAATCAATTTATCTACCATAACGCATAACGATGATAATAAGTACTCAATGAAACCATAGATTGGAATCCATAATGCAACATAGAAATATTTTAAAGGCACATTCCTATTTTCTATCTCTCTGATGAGTAAATAAATACAAACATTTGACACTGCTCAATCTGGTATCTTAAAATTTTCTCCAAAAAAGTTAGTTATGTGAACTATATTAAAAGTGAGCTATAAGGAACTCGGGAAGAAGCAGAAGGAAGTAGTTAAACTTCAGAATTTCCGTCAATCATGTCCTTCTGCTTAGGGAAAGTGATGTGAAATCTTAAAAAAGGTAAATTATGGAACCTGCCACTCGATCTTTAGGTCCTACAAAGCATGGAAACATTAAACTTAATCGAATTACAAGAGTTGATTTGATTAGAACGAACTGAAAACTCGAAATCTCAGTCTCGAAATCAGAGCAACTCTTACTGAAATGTTATAATACATTTGATTAAAGTTGGAAGAAATCGAATTGAAACTCAAAAACGGAAAAGAATAAAGATTGAGACAATAAATAATGAAAGAGATTTCACGGACGTTTCCAAGATGGAAACTGTCTAGTCCCAAATGAAACAATGAAAACGTGGAAGTTTGGCAACCCTTTTTCGTTCAATTGCAATTCACATTTTGTGGAAATGATTCACATTTGCAATCATGTCTTAAAAATCTCATATAACAAATCGCATAATTATAAAGCAGTTCGCATTCGTCCATCATTTACCGCCAACTCTGCACTCTTTCAATTTTTCAACTTCGTCTTGTTTTTTTTTTTCTCAATTTTATTACGATTTTAATTTTCACAGCTTTCTTGACTTGTATTATGGTCATGGTGGGACTCCTTGCATTCACATTTCAATATGTGTTTTCCTATACGAATACCAAATCTCAAGGGGTAAAGGAAGAAGGCAGCAACAACAACAAAATATTGTTTTGTCTGATATGAAATATTTACCATTAAATGTAGTTTATTATACAAAATATTTCAGATTGAATCGTATAAATCAAAAAAATATATAAAAAAGGAGAAACAAATGTTTGGTGTTATACTCTTTATTGCTGGAATTTCATCAAGGTGCAATGTTAATGGAATCCTTTAAGTTTTGCTATGGTCAGAAATGTTTGGATTTGAAATAAATGTCTGGCATTTATTTATATAGATTACATATTATGCAGGAAGTGTTATTGGGATGATTAAGAGAGGGATTTGTTTGTTTGAATGGACAAATGGAAAATTATACAATTTTTAAGTGATAATTTGGAGAGAATATAGTTTTGGAAGTATGTGAGGAATGGGGAATGAGGAAAAGTAGTTTGCTATTGCTTCTCAGGGAAACTAAAGAGCGAGAAGAAATTGGAGTTTATTATATTGAATTGAATCTCATTATATTTCATTGATTGCAACGATGGAAATATATTTCGGATTAGAAAAGAGGTTATGCTTAAAACATGGTTTTAGGAAACAGTGAAATTTCGTAAAATAAAGGATCAATCTTTAATGATTAATTCGACTGGTGCAAAAAATATCATCTAGAAGTTTTCGATGATTTTCATTATATAATTCCAAATTTTCATATATAATTCTGCCAGTTTTGAACCGTTACTGAGTTGCCTGAATGCAGTACAGACACATATCTGGTCGGTTATTTTCTAAAGTTGCCAAACTCGTGAGTGTTGCTTTTTCTAAAATTCGCCAAATTCTAAATTAAAACAAAAGAAGTTTTATATCTTTGTAAATCTCCATAAAAACGCAATTGGAAATCATCTCAGCTCCAATCGTGTGAATTTTCATTAAGTTATCTATAATGATTCCAAAGTTCAGGATTAATCGATTTTGAAAATAGAGTAAATATGAGACTTCCTTAAGGCTTTTCCTAGAAAGGTTTAATTTAAAAAATGTCATAGCCTTCGTATAAGGGTATCTAAAAATCACTAAAATATTTGTCAGATACAGAGTAACCAATTAGAATTCTTTTAACTGTCAGGTATTACTTCCTACAGTGAGGGTTTTGCCACCACAGAACTTGTGTATCAATGTAGAAAGGTTGACTCAACTCTTTGACATGGCTTTTGCAAGGTTTCTTGCAAAGGGACGCATTTATGATTATGAAAAGAAGATAAAATAATAAGGAAAATGTTGTTTTTGCTACATATATAATGCCCCTTCTGCAAATAACAACTTATTATCCTCATCCGAAAATGGCATATTAAGGTTGCTGTCACAGGGTGTTAGTCAAATAAAGTTATAATCAGACAATAGTTTTTAATAAATTAACAACTTAGATGCCTCACATCGACATTATAGAAGTAGCAAGCAATATTTAGTTATAGAATAGCTTTAATTTATAATCTTGAGAGTTGCGAGGGTTCGTCAAAAATAGATTCATTTCAAAACTACTTGACTGCTTCGTACACAGCTGCACTAAAATTGTAATTAATTTTATCTGACCAAACAAAACCTTAAATCAAATAAAATATAAAGAAAAACACCTCGAGATTTCCTTTCCACTTTGTAACTTCGCTAAAAGGGAATATTAAACAACTTATCCGCTCGAATGTAGAGAGACAAATTTATTAGCCAACATAATTTATTCTTGTGATTGCCCTTTCCCACAAAGCATCTCATCTTATACGGTTTGCGTCTTCTCATGTAAGACTGCGACGTCCTTGATTTTGGAGTATAAAACATTTCCATGCGTTTCTTGGTCGTCCACGGATCGCTGAATCTTAAGAATTCCTTTTAAGCTTCCATTCTGGCTATACCTTCCGGTTCCTTCTAAATAGTATGACGATCTATTCTTCATTCTCTTTAGTTTTTATTTGTATTGTTATGGGTAATATGAGGCACTTATTGATGAAAACTTTGCACGATGGCGTGTGGTACTAACCAGGTTTCACTTCCTTACAAGGAGTTGATTTTACACATGCGTTGAATATTCTATGCTCTGTTTTTTTCCGGATATTTGTGATCATTTCTATTTTGATTGTAGCTCACCAAATGTGTATACGTAATCAAACTGGTTGACCTTGCAATATGATGTTATCTGTGCTTTTGTTGTTGATTCTCAATGCATTGCTTTTTTTGATATTTATTTCAAGACCAGCATTACGCGTCAGTCATTTAAAATTTTAATTGCATGATTGTGTAGACAAATACCATCCCCATGACCCAATCCTTTAGTTGACGTGAGAAATTTGGAATCCCTTCCTCTTCTCTCTGAACCGACTTCGCTCTTAATTATCCAGCACAATGACGAATAGCTGAGTTAATAGAAGACATCCTTGTTTTACTCCAGCATTTGTTTGAAGTCGTTGGTGTGACGCTGCCAATGTGAAGAACAAAAAACAGTTTTACCGTGTTACCGATAATTCAAGAGATTCTAGCCTAAAAAAAAATGCAAACTGTTCTATGGCTTCCGATACTCGAGAAAATTTTAATTTGTCAAACATTTTTTCTGACTCCCTCCCATTAGCGCTATATTCCTTCTCAATGATCTGGTGAATAACATATATTAACGTTTCATTTTCAGTTTTAACGCATTTTGTTTCGGATTGACTTCCATT
>PYHX02000158.1:70184612-70248012 GCA_004302925.2 Cochliomyia hominivorax | reverse complement strand
CAAAGAATTCAAAAAGTACCAAAGTACAAATTTTTATTTTTGCCCTAAAAAAGCCCCCTTAAGCTTAAATTTTCAAAATACGCAGCATATATGAATGTTCGTGTTGAAGATATGAGTCAAACAACTCAAATGTTATCTAACTTCTCGAAATATATTTTCTCTAAAAATGTATCATCTTATAAATTGAATTTGGTACTATTTATAATTTAGTACCCACCTACCAAATAAACTTATCAACTGATTTTAAAGGACTAAATGTATCAAATGGATAATTTTTTCAAATTTGTCTTTATGATTTTAGATAGGAACAATTTCCCTTTTACCCTTTTTTGGTACTATCTTCTGCCAATTTTTTTAATGAATTTAAAAATAATATTTCTATTCTACAATAAACTTTTTGAATTATAATATTCATAAATAAAAAACATTTATGAAAATAGTATCATTTACAGAAACGGATTTTACCTTCTAAACATTCGAATTTCCAAAAAGTACCAATTTTATATTTTCATTTTTTTTTTAAATTTTCGAATGTAATAAGAATGTAATTTCTATGTCAACCAGTTAAAAAGATACATTTTGTTCCCAAAAAAAGTACCATTTTTATTGTTTAACCATTTATTCCCTAAATAGGACGAATTTCAAAAAGTACCAAATATTTATTAATTTTAAAAGGAGAAAAAAGTGCTAATTGTTTAAATACCAATTTCTGTTTAAGTGATATCAGGAGTTTTTTTCTGTTAAAAATCCCTTCTTATTGGATCAATTAAGGGGGGGATGAACCCACAGTTCAAATACCACATTCCTAACTTCAGCCTAACTTCGAATAAGAATAACATATAAGCTATAAAATTTCAAATATCTCTATTAACTTAGTAGGGTATCCCTTAACATGGTCTCTCTGGTGATTAATTTATGCAGCTCACATATGAAATATAAACAAGTAAAAAATGTCCAAAAGAACAATATTTTTTCTCCAAGTTATTTAAAGACCTGTTGATCAAGAATTTATAGAGGTTGATTGGTTTTACTTAAAAACGCAAAAATAACAAAAATCAAAAAATAATATATATAGATGTTTATACGACCTCTGACAATAATGATATTGATCATCATCTGCTTCTTCTTCACTATGACGATCTTCATCATGGTAAAGAAAAGGACAACGCATCACAACTACATGCGGTCGTCTAAATGAAGTTTAACACATTTCACAAAAATATATGAATGAACATAAACAAAATTTATAATAAAAATGATAAACTGATGTCCTCCTGGCTACACTGGTATTTTAAAATAGCCAGTTTTGAAAGCAACATCAACCTCCACAATTGTACTTTATTATTTTTTTATTTTTTTGCTCTCTCTTATATTTTCGAGTATTACGAATGAAGTGAGTATATTAAACATAAATATGTGATCATTTTCTGTTTCTGAGTATTGGAGTGTTTGCTAGTGGAAGTCTTAAATGAATCCAACATACACAATTCAAGCCGAGACGCAAATTAATTATTAATCAACGAAAATAAAAGCCAATGAATGACTTAAAACAAAATAAATAAAAAACAACGAAATAAATAACAGAGCTGGGTGATCTTGGCTCATGATGGGGGGACCATTTGAAAACTTCAATAGTCGATATTAGTGATGAACATGTGATGAATATTACGCTCTATCTTTCTGAAATGACTATTAAATTAGTGTTCAACATTTCCATGAGAATATGTTTTCTTCAAAAGAACCAGAATCAGTTTCCAGTTTTGTGCATTGTTCTCACCAAAATATTTTTAATAGCAAAAGGAATGAAAATACAGCTCTCTCTAAATCAAAGGTGACACTACTTTACATTTGCCTCTGTGAGAGTGAAGTGACAAAAAAATGAATACTAGTTATTCCTAAAATTGATGAGAAGCAGCAGTCGTTTATAGTGCCCAAGTGAAGTAAGCGGAGTAAGGAAATCTGTAATATAATAATGCACCACTGAGTCCTCAACTTTGACCCATTCAATTACGCAGTTTGAATATTCTTAGAGACAGCCCAACATCCATTGCAGAAAATAATATACACTACCGAACTTTTCGGCTACCGAAAGACCAAAGATTCCTCAGCAGTAGCTCTAAGACCTCTAAATTTTTCTCCGAGGAAGAATCAAAAGATTTTAACTTAGATGAACAGCAAAGTAAATTCAAAGCTTAAAGCGAAGAAAGCGATAAAGATTTCCCGAGTAAAATCATTTAACTTTTCAAGAGTTTTCATCTCATTCAGTCAAATGCAAAATGATACTTTAGCAGAATTTGCCCACCATTCCTATTTCCCAATAATCCCCACATTTCGAACAGTCGGTCAGACTTCAAATTCAACAGACAAAACAGTTCGGTGGTAAAGTATCTCTTATCTCTGGTTTTGAGTTTTAACTATTTCAATCAAATGAAAATATTTTATTTAGAGAAACGTTTCAGACGTTTAGTTACATCTTGCTTTGTGATCGTAGATCAAATCCCAATTCCAGTTATGAAACATTTCATTATTTATTATTTTCGTTATCCAAAAACACTAATTCTCGTTTCCAAAAAACTCAATTAAACAAATTTTTTGAATCTTCTATCGATCATAACAAAGTTTATTATTGCACCTCCATGAATTTCATTCCCAAAAACGCATTTAGAATCAAATGAAGAATATAAAAGAATCATATAAACAAAAGATAGGCAGGCTACGTCAAACGACTTCAGTGATTTATATACAAATCTACCAACTAAATAAATAAGAAAAAAAAACACATCAAACCTCCTCTTCCTCACTGATCGATATTCATATGCAATGGCCAACAACAGACAATATAAAGAAGAAAGACACTGTGATGAACCACCAAAAGCAAGTTGAATATTTACATCAAAAAATGCAAGGCCACAGAAAACAACGCCATGCTAAAGCAATCAAATTTATGCACATGCGCGCCCTCAGTTCGATGCTGCAATGATCCAACATTTCGACAGACAAGTGAACAGAACCGCAATAGGGAAGCTGCTGCAGGGCACAGAAATTGAAGTTCGGCATTTTGTTCGTAATGAAAAAAACTCACACAATAAAAAACAGAACAGAACAGAACAGGACAGAACAGAACACAATTGGAAAAAAGTTTAGCTCAAGATGAAGTCAGAAAACCAGAAACCTCCCAAATGCGTAAAAAAAGAAACAACATAAAATGATCATCAAAAACTGTTGAACATGCAACCATATTCATGATTAACTTGGCCTTAATGCCAAACAAAACAGTCAACAGAATGTGTCTGACAGATTGACGCAACATACGCTTAACTAAATGAAGCACAAGTAAGATGAAGAAGGGAAGTTAAGAGCAGTGAATTGAAATTATATGAGTGACTGAATAAAATGATGGTGCCAATTTGAAGCACCCGCAGCCATTTGAAATTTAAAACTTACTTTACAGATATATGCAACACAATTTACAACTACTACAAAACTACTGCAAACTGATCATCATCATCAACAGCAGCAACACTACACTAAGCGAAGCAATAACCTCATCTTCATCACCGGCAACAACATCATGGTGATCATTCGTACATATTCATATTTACATGTTTGCAATCAAAAAAGATCAGCATGCGATTCTTCATTTATTTATTTATTATTATTTATTTTCAAATTGTTTCCAGCAATACGAGAACGATTGGATAAGTTTTTTTTTTCTTTTTTTTTTGTGATGTTGTGTGATCTTATAATATGTCTATATGTCGCTTGTATGCATATAAATCGTTTTGAAATGCCAGTTTTGAAATCGGATTTTAAATCATATTCATTTCGTTTCATTCCACAACCAATTGTCTGTCCATATTGTTGCTGTCTGTCTCCCTTAGGCTGTGTCTACAAACTACTCAAATCTACGCTCATTTGCAGTGTGGAATGGTTACCATTTTTTTAATCATAAGGTATTTTGGAACTGTATTTTGCAAAGCTAAAATTTAATACCATTTTTAGAATCGATCTTACTTAATCCCAACTATACTCTCGCGTACAATTGAGAAAACAGAGTTATTGCAGAGTTACTGTATATTCAAGTAGCTATTTCACATTAGTCATGCGATCTTTGACGTTTTTAAGCGGACAAATAGAGAAGTTTCCAATTCATGTTTCGGGATGATGATTACTGCTAGATCTTCGAATATGTAAAGGATAATAGCATTGTTCTGCTAGTTAAAAAGATGTGCTTTATATTCGCTAATATTTGATGACATTTTAGACAATTTTCGATCTTCGCATAACAGAAAGTCAATATAACGTCACAAGCACAGACTTCGAAAAATGTAATTCTCAACAAACTGAAAATACCAGATAATTTAAGAAATAAATTTAGATATTTCTATATTGGTAAACTACCAAGTTCCGGTTTTTGGAAACTCCCATTTAAATTTCCTTGAAGCTGAGCTAAAAGTGGGGCCTAAAAGAAAACAGGAAAATATTGTCGTAACATATTCCAACTTTACATTAATCAATCCTTCCAAAAAGTTTGGCTCAAGAGAACAGAAGATTGTTGCCAAAGCTAATTATTCCAATTGAGAAACTTATGTTTGATCTTTCCAAAAGGTGGATCTTGAACCGCATGAGAAAACTCTCCAACTCTTGGTCTTACAAATAACTAAATAACTAGAATTGTTACCCGAATTATATACGCACATTCCGACCCTGATTAACACTACTAGAGTTTTAAAAATGGTGATTTAAAAAGAAAATGAAGGAAAACTTGAAGTATATTGTGACCTTAGAAATGTGAGAGAAGAGAAGGTCAGCTATAGAACTTTTAAATCAATTTATCTACCATAACGCATACGATGATAATAAGTACTCAATGAAACCATAGATTGGAATCCATAATGCAGCACAGCAATATTTTAAAGGCACATTCCTATTTTCTATCTCTCTTATGAGTAAATAAATACAAACATTTGACACTGCTCAATCTGGTATCTTGAAATTTTCTCCAAAAAAGTTAGTTATGTGAACTATATTAAAAGTGAGCTATAAGGAACTCGGGAAGAAGCAGAAGGAAGTAGTTAAACTTCAGAATTTCCGTCAATCATGTCCTTCTGCTTAGGGAAGTGATGCGAAATCTTAAAAAAAGGTAAATTATGGAACCTGCCACTCGATCTTTAGGTCCTACAAAGCGAATGGGAAACATTAATACTTAATCGAATTACAAGAGTTGATTTGATTAGAACGAACTGAAAACTCGAAATCTCAGTCTCGAAATCAGAGCAACTCTTACTGAAATGTTATAATACATTTGATTAAAGTTGGAAGAAATCGAATTGAAACTCAAAAACGGAAAAGAATAAAGATTGAGACAATAAATAATGAAAGAGATTTCACGGACGTTTCCAAGATGGAAACTGTCTAGTCCCAAATGAAACAATGAAAACGTGGAAGTTTGGCAACCCTTTTTCGTTCAATTGCAATTCACATTTTGTGGAAATGATTCACATTTGCAATCATGTCTTAAAAATCTCATATAACAAATCGCATAATTATAAAGCAGTTCGCATTCGTCCATCATTTACCGCCAACTCTGCACTCTTTCAATTTTTCAACTTCGTCTTGTTTTTTTTTTTCTCAACTTTTATTACGATTTTAATTTTCACAGCTTTCTTGACTTGTATTATGGTCATGGTGGGACTCCTTGCATTCACATTTCAATATGTGTTTTCCTATACGAATACCAAATCTCAAGGGGTAAAGGAAGAAGGCAGCAACAACAACAAAATATTGTTTTGTCTGATATGAAATATTTACCATTAAATGTAGTTTATTATACAAAATATTTCAGATTGAATCGTATAAATCAAAAAAATATATAAAAAAGGAGAAACAAATGTTTGGTGTTATACTCTTTATTGCTGGAATTTCATCAAGGTGCAATGTTAATGGAATCCTTTAAGTTTTGCTATGGTCAGAAATGTTTGGATTTGAAATAAATGTCTGGCATTTATTTATATAGATTACATATTATGCAGGAAGTGTTATTGGGATGATTAAGAGAGGGATTTGTTTGTTTGAATGGACAAATGGAAAATTATACAATTTTTAAGTGATAATTTGGAGAGAATATAGTTTTGGCAGTATGTGAGGAATGGGGAATGAGGAAAAGTAGTTTGCTATTGCTTCTCAGGGAAACTAAAGAGCGAGAAGAAATTGGAGTTTATTATATTGAATTGAATCTCATTATATTTCATTGATTGCAACGATGGAAAAGTATTTCGGATTAGAAAAGAGGTTTTAGGAAACAGTGAAATTTCGTAAAATAAAGGATCAATTATTAATGATTAAATCGACTGGTGCAAAAAATATCATCTGGAAGTTCTTCGATGATTTTCATATATAATTCCAAATTTTCATATATAATTCCAAATTTCATATATATTCTGCAGTTTTGAACCATTACTGAGTTGCCTGAATGCAATACATACACTTATCTGGTCGGTTATTTTCTAAAGTTGCCAAACTCGTGAGTGTTGCTTTTTCTAAAATTCGCCAAATTCTAAATTAAAACAAAAGAAGTTTTATATCTTTGTAAATCTCCATAAAAACGCAATTGGAAATCATCTCAGCTCCAATCGTGTGAATTTTCATTAAGTTATCTATAATGATTCCAAAGTTCAGGATTAATCGATTTGAAAATAGAGTAAATATGAGACTTCCTTAAGGCTTTTTCCTAGAAAAGGTTTAATTTAAAAAATGTCATAGCCTTCGTATAAGGGTATCTAAAAATCACTAAAATATTTGTCAGAATACAGAGTAACCAATTAGAATTCTTTTAACTGTCAGGTATTACTTCCTACAGTGAGGGTTTTGCCACCACAGAACTTGTGTATCAATGTAGAAAGGTTGACTCAACTCTTTGACATTGGCTTTGCAAGGTTTTCTTGCAAAGGGACCATTATGATTATGAAAAGGAAGATAAAATAATAAGGAAAATGTTGTTTTGCTACATATATAATGCCCTTCTGCAAATAACAACTTATTATCCTCATCCGAAAATGGCATATTAAGGTTGCTGTCACAGGGTGTTAGTCAAATAAAGTTATAATCAGACAATAGTTTTTAATAAATTAACAACTTAGATGCCTCACATCGACATTATAGAAGTAGCAAGCAATATTTAGTTATAGAATAGCTTTAATTTATAATCTTGAGAGTTGCGAGGGTTCGTCAAAAATAGATCATTTCAAAACTACTTGACTGCTTCGTACACAGCTGCACTAAAATTGTAATTAATTTTATCTGACCAAACAAAACCTTAAATCAAATAAAATATAACAGAAAACACCTCGAGATTTCCTTTCCACTTTGTAACTTCGCTAAAAGGGAATATTAAACAACTTATCCGCTCGAGCGTAGAGAGACAAATTTATTAGCCAACATAAATTTATTCTTGTGATTGCCCTTTCCCACAAAGCATCTCATCTTATACGGTTTGCGTCTTCTCATGTAAGACTGCGACGTCCTTGATTTTGGAGTATAAAACATTTCCATGCGTTTCTTGGTCGTCCACGGATCGCTGAACCTTAAGAATTCCATTTAAGCTCCATTCTGGCTATACCTTCTGGGTTCCTTCTGATAGTATGATCGATCTATCTTCATTTTTTTATGTTTTATTTGTATTCTGATGGGTAACTTATTGATGAAAACTTTGCACGACGGCGTTTGGTACTAACCACTTCCTTACAACGGAGTTGATTTTACACATGCTTTGAATATTCTATGCTTTGTTTTTTCCGGATATTTGTGAACATTTCCATTTTGATTGTATACGTAATCAACTGGCTGGCCTTGTAATATGATGTTATTGCTATTTTGATATTTATTTCAAGACCAGCATTACGCGTCAGTCATTTCAAATTTTACTTACATGGATTGTGTAGACAAATACCATCCCCATGATCCAAATCCTTTAGTTGACGTGAGAAATTTGGAATTCCTTCTTCTTCTCTCTGAACCGACTTCGCTCTTTATATTATCCAGCACGATGACGAATAGCTGAGTTAATAGAAGACATCCTTGTTTTACTCCAGCATTTGTTTGAAGTCGTTGGTGTGACGCTGCCAATGTGAAGAACAAAAAACAGTTTTACCGTGTTACCGATAATTCGAGAGATTCTAGCCTAAAAAAATGCGATGCAAACTGTTCTATGGCTTCCGATACTCGAGAAAATTTTAATTTGTCAAACATTTTTGGACTCCCTCCCATTAGCGCTATATTCCTTCTCAATTGATCTGGTGAATAACATATATTAACGTTTCATTTTCAGTTTTAACGCATTTTGTTTCGGATTGACTTCCATTCTCACAATATTTCTACAATTGTTCTGATGGCAAACATATGTGAAGCATTTTTACTATGACTGGAAATTAAAATTTATATCTGATTGAAGTTGAATAACGTATCTGGAAATATAATTCTTATAATCTAAAACAAAGAAATACAACACTGGAGATTAGTTGCGTTACGCATTATGGATCATGAAACGAAAGAACTTTTTTTGGAAATGTATTTCTATTCCTCTACCACTATGTCTGAATTCCACCATAAAAATATCATAATCGTATCCTAATCTTCAATTAGCAATTAATCGTAATATCATTAAAATTAAATGAAATTCAAGTTCCAGATATGTTTTTAAACTTATTAAAATTCATAACAAGAACTTTTACTCATGTTGCCAACAACCGTAACGCAATAAAATACATCAATTCATGTAGTGAAGAAACCACTGTTTCTTGTCTTTAATTTAAGAACTGGATATAATTCAGTATGATTATGAATAAATGTGTTCCATACGTTTTTCTTACATTATTGACAGATGTTTTCAAAATTATTTTTCAGCAACAATGTATATACAAACTTGTATCTTCTCAACAATTAATTTTATTAAAATACAATTATTTCAATTTTATCATTATACACTAGTTTCATTTACACACCATAACCGATTGGATTCGATCCCAAGCATTCAGAAAGTCAGCCATAATGTAATTCAAAACACACCAATCATTTTAAGATCATTATCGAGTATTAAACACCAGCAAAGAAGCTTAACAACTGCAACAAAATAAAACTAAAACCGTAAGAAAAAAAACAATATGCAACTGCCACTAATGGCAGATTTATGATTTGCAACTTGATGTACGACGGTTAAACGTCCTGGATAATAAAGTTCATAAAGCAAGAAAAATAACATGGAAGGATACGCATAAATTCAGACATTTCCATTTAAAATAATTGAACATGTTATAGTGTGTAGTGCCGATCACTAAATACCCTTTTAAAATTTTCATATAATTCTATATACGAACATGACTTCTAGAGATGTCAATAATTATAATTTTCATAAACTTTACAGATCGTCATTGCTCCTTTATAATATCTTTATTGGAAATTTGATAAACAATAATGGCGTTATAGCATAACATTCTAAAAAATAATGAAATAAGCCTCCAAAGATGCAATAAATCCTTGTTGTTTTTGGTTTATCAATTTGGGATTTTCTATAGAGTTGTGCAATTCAAAGGGAAACACCCAGAGAACCGGAATAATTGAGGTTTTCCGAAGCTACACAAATGAGAGGCCAAATCAAAACTGAAATAACTTCTCAAATTTGAGGACTTATTATATATGGTTATAATGAAATAAAACTGCATTTTAACATCACTTGTTATTTCTGTATGTCTTCCCTTCTGGCGCTTTAAAAAAAAAATATTCTATACATTTTTATTAATTGTTAAAAAACTATTTTTGGCAAAGCTGACTTTCTAAAAACACGCGCTGATAGTCCTTCCTTTCGGTCCATTCGCGAAAGGAAAGGTTACAAATCTTTCGTTGGGAACAATGTCATCGACATTGAGACCACTATACACATATACACATTTGAATTCTCTGAAAATTTACAAATCTTTAATTCGAAATAAATCCCTAAAATTATTATTAAGAATACTGGGGGAGTTACTTCATAATGAAATATGCTTCCAAATTTACACATGAAATACGTACCAAAAACCAAAATAAATCCCCGATTGTATTTAATATAAAATTTTGAGAGGTTGTTTCATTTTTTGATTTGAGGAGTTATTTCGTGGGGAGTAATGATATGACTTCTAATAAAGACAGCAACCATGACTAAACGTTGTCTCGATTCCCGTATTCAGAAGAAAGTCCGAGTAAAGGGAATACTTACATTCCGAATAAAATAAGAATTTGTCTGGCACGACTTTGTATTTTTGTTGATTTGACCAAATTATAACGCGCTCTGTATCAATCATGCAGAGACATGTAAATAAAATTATAGACTTCAAGTTGAAAATATTGATGTTCCAATAACTTCAACTTGACTCGAAAATATTTCAAGAAAATTAATGAGGTACTACTGATCAATTTTGATAAAGATTAAAAATTACTTAAGAGCTTAAACAAAGCAAGTTTTTTTATAGATTCGCTCTTTACCGATAGAATATCAAGAGAAAAGTTGGTAGAATTAGGACGTCTGTATAAGAAGAGAACTCTTAGTATACCATATTTGATAAAAAGTTCTTAAAAGACACTCTATACTTTGGCTTTATCTTAAACGGATTTAGATCATTTAGATAAAACATTAACTTAGCTAAACGTTATTCAGTAGAAATCCGAAATTCTCATGACGGATGTATTACCAAAATTGTTTTACGTCAAAAGAGATTATAGAAAGAAATCAGGAATATATAGAAACGATATAAAATTTCTACAAGTAAATTGGATTTCGGTTGGATTTGGATTAATATGTTTCGTAATGGACATAAGATTGAAAGTATTTATGATGAAAATATATTTATGTCAAAAGATTATTTTGAGGATTCTGAAGATGGATCTAAATGACAAAACTAGGTGAACTTCGTTTTCCTTCCTTTTCGTTATCTCCACATCTCAACCCTCAACGAAATCTGCAATCATGTTGACCTTATATTATACGTTACACTACTCATCTTTGGATGAGAAAAATTTATGGTATAAATCTTTACCATAACTTAGAACTTTATTATAGGACCTCCAAAAAATCGTCTTCGTACTTTGAACTTGTGGGAAGAACAGACAACAAATTCTCATTTATATTTTTAATCGAATTGCTACACTGGAACTTTACACAGGTAATTGTCTCTATGTTGATGTTAATGATCATTATTCTTATATCTATGAATTCTATGAAACGTAGACGTAGCCAACAATTTGGATTTTCAAATTAGACTTGCGACTGTGACCAACAGAACTGAGGAATATAACTTAATAGGTTCCGTTCAAAAATTTTTAGCAAAACAAAAGGTATTATATTGTACCCCAACATTGCGGTACAAGATTCAATAATGTTCTGAATATTCAAATTTCATATAAAGCAAACACACTTTTTTAGCAGAAAATACAAAATATCGATCTCTTTTTGTTTCACTAAGACCAGGTTAAGTCATAATTAATTTGTTCCTCGATCAGTTTTTATCGCTTTGAGAGACAATCTCACTTTCTCTCATTATATAAATCGACAAAAAAGCAAAAAATCGACAGAAAAAGCAAAACGATCTTTTTTGAAAGCATTTTAAGAAGATACAGAAACAGCGCAAAAATCGCCAAGATTATCTTTATTCAATGTTCCTATGATCTTTGCCAAAATATACAACATTCATTTATTGAATCCCGAGTAGACATCATCAAAGGTTCCCTTCGTATCTAAAAACACAAATGGAATAACTCACTTGGCATACCCGAATTTACCACTTCTGACGGCGTAGAGTACAAAAAGTAAATGGAATAACTCAACTTCTTTCCTTGTTTCAGTATTTTGGCCAATTCACTTGGTCGTTTGGTGGTTGTTTGCTTGATTCGTCGGTTGACGACTGAAACTTATTACAAAAAATGCCATCACACAATTGTGGCTTTTTAATAATTTTTTGCGTTTTTCAGGTTCTTTTTTCGCATCGTAGTTGGCATATGAATGCCACATTATTTATTTTCATATTTTTTATTTTATATGTTTTCTTATGTCTTCCTTATATTACAAACACACTTGGCTGACTTTTTGATGCATTTCATGGGGCGTTCCAGCACAAAAAAAGCAGAAAATAAAAAAAAAATCATTATATTTGAAAGATGGCTGGCATCGTCAGACATTGAACATGTTTGTTGGTTGATGAAAAGAATGTTTTGTGAAGAAACTTCGAAGTTTCGAAGATGAAAAAAAATAAATAAATGAATTATTAATTTATGACAGTTGCATTAATATTTACTGCCAGGGATACCAATAATGGAGGGGGATCATCAAAGCGTGTGTGTGTTTGTGGCAGAGGGGAAACAAAACATAAAAAAACTAATTAAATGCCCAGTATGTTGGTAGACAACTCTCTTGGAGATTATTAAGTGGAATTTAACCAACGTTTAGTGTAGATAATTTAATATAAACACGATATTAATTGCTTTAAGATTATTAACAGAAAAATTATTAAACAGGAAGTTTAATTTTAACTACAAACTTGGTTTATGTGCGGAGAAACTTTGGAGGAGCAACTTTTAGAATACACTTCATTTAATACCTCGAAGATAATATCGCTTTTTTCCTTTAAATCAGTTCAAAGCTGAAACTATTTCAACGGTTCCTTTCACTCACAACACATACGACGGTAAATAAACATTAAATGTGAGTCCAGAAGCTTGCAACCATCAAATGACGTTCTGATTGTTCAAATTTTGACTAATGTTAACACAGTCTGACGTTGACTTCACTAAATGCCTAAACCCAGCACATTTAGACCACACTAGACCAGTTTCAGGTTGAACATCTTTTTCTATGAAATACATATTTTCGTTGGGCATTGCAAGTAGTTCTTCAATCACTTTTTAGCCCACGATAGACATTCTCACTTTGATATTTCTCAGGTGTTTAAGTGGAAAATAAATTATCTGAAATCATTGCCCCACTACAAATGGGAGAACTGAGTTAAGAAAAATAATCATAGCATACATACAAGACATGGAAAGAGTACTTTTTCGGAAACATTTTTAAGATCCATAACACTTAGAATATATAGAAAACCATTGATCACATTATCTTCATCTTTATCTTTTGATTGTCTAATCGGTGTCGAAATCAGCAGAATCCTTCTTATACTGAAGTCTTCTGTGCCAAATTGAAATCATTGATTCGATATTTCTTCTGTTGCCCTATAAATTGCATTCTATAACAATCCTGCCGATATAATTTGGTTGGCTTTTAAGGGAGTGAACGAAACTCTTCTACTCTTTCTTATAACTATAAACAAGGATTTTTTTCTTAAAGCTTCTGATTGGATATAGTATGGCCTGAAACCAAGAATGATCATACGAAATCAACGATTCAGGAATACTTATATCTTTCATATATCCCGAATTGCAGATGTTAACGTTAAGCTTGATTAGTTCTGAGAAACTTTGCTTCAGCAAACATAAAGAACTAGTAGCGGTAATAGTAGCGGGGACTTCATACTCCATAGCTAACCATGTCCCACACAATGCTATAGATTTTCTGAAGAAAGTATATGAAATTAGGATGACTATTCTTATATGAAAGTGCTCTCCAGGTTACACTATGATTTATTTTATCAAAGGTTTTTCCAAAGTTTATGAAACGATAAAACAGTTTTAGTGTAGAATTGTCCCAATATTGGTGCCATTGGTTTCGTAGTCCCTCCAGAAATTATTCGAGCAATTCCTTTCCTTGTAAATCCCATACGAGAATGTATTATAGCAACAGTTGTCTACGAGCCCAAGCTCTTTGTAAAAACACCTTCAACTAATTCATTGGTCAACTATTCATTTTCCCCCAACGTTTAAATTGAAGGCAATACAATCCGGACACTCATGACGGGATTATACTTTATTAATTAAACTAAAATGCCATCGATTCAAGGACTTTAATAAAGGACAATGCAGTCTTAAATGCTTAAACGTTATGTTTTTTTAGTTCGCTCTATCTCCAATATTCCTCAGATCCACTTGATATGGGAAAGATACGAAAAATTTACGTTTCGTACATTCACACTCTCAAGTACAACATATAAAAGTTTTTCATAAATTTAACACAGGAACCCTTAATGAGTAATAAAATGAGTAACCTTTTTCTACTGAACCGATTTTGATAATTATTGGAATGATAATGAAGTACACATATTATGGCAAAATATCATTCTAATTTGTCGATTTGTATGTAGAGTGCCAACAGCGGACAGACTTGATATGATGCAAGAATATAGTGTTACACACGGAATGACAAAGAAAATATGTCCTTTTTACCACATGATTCTTCCCCACTGTGTATTATTTGAAGCTAAGGATATTGAAGGGATTTTGGGTATTTTAATCCAAATTCTCATTTTTGTTCAGACTTTTTGATTAATCGTTCTGCCCTCTTAATATATATTTCATTCAGAGTGGAAAATTTGACAGAAAATTACGTTTGTATGTTTGTAATGTTAAGTTTTAAAAATCACCGAAGTAATCGCATGTTTATTAGTGATCTGGTATATCGCTATTTCTATTGCTTTAAAGCTTTGACCATTATCCAAAAATATTTTAGATTTATGTTTAGAAATCTATGTTTAATGAAATTCATAAAATCCTGTCCACCCCAATGATAAAATATTGATGTTGCTGTCATTCCAATACACCATGTGAAATATATCTTGACTGGTAACTTTTTTCCTTTTCAAGACCAAAAACTTTAGAGGAAGAAAAGCAGGAGAAAAAAAAAAACAAACATACAAACTTGAAAGATTTGATCTTTTTGACTTTAGACAAGTTTTTTTGTTTCTTTGAGCTTTAAAATTATGAGCAGATGCCTCCAAAGAAAAAAATGAAGGAAATCATAGTTTTATTTTACACTCAAAATAAAATGTTAATTTTTCTTGATTTAATTGTTTGCTGGAGGATAATCATGTGTAGTTTTTGTAAATCTTCTATTAACCCCTTTTTCCCTTCTTCTAAAATATTAACACTAATTGTATACAGTTTCCAAAGTCATTGAAAATCAGCTTGAATTGTATGTATTAGCATTTGTGTGTATGTGTGTGTTTAGGTATGCGTGTGTAGTAGTTGGTCTTTTTTATGTGGTTTTTGTCATGTCATTGCTCGGCGGTTATAAATCAATATGTTTTGGTATTCCAGAACAACCCACTGTTTCGTTTATGTTCAGATTTTATGGTGTTATTGTTCAAAATGGACGAGGGGAAATAATAAGAACAAGCAATATATATATAAAAATCTTATCATTGTTTAAATATCTAAGCTTCAAGATTTGTTGTAGTTGTTGTCTGCTATTCAATACCTTGACTTAAGAATACAAATATCTCATCTATTTCATTTTGGCATGTGCAACAAACGCAACAGCAATAAGTAAAAGGCTCTAGTCGATGATCAACCGATCAAATAATACCTTATAATAGATATTTCGGTTTCTCGATACCAAAGAGGGGAAAATCAAATTGGTCCATTATAGTTAAAAAGGTATTTTTTAAGTGCAATCGATAGAACTTGACAAGAGATCTCTATCCATTTCATATCAAGATTTTAGCTATTCAAAAGTCAGCAGTACGAATAAGATACCTCTTTGAAAGTGGCCGAATGATAACTCTTTCAATACACAGTAGACTTCAGCTCTAGAATAAAATTATCTTTATATTTATTCTAAATAATCGGTGAAGTTAGTGAGATGTTCAATCATTGGGCCCGTCGGCAGGAAGACTTTACTACTCTTCTGCGAATGAATGTGATTATTACATTTCATACAGAACCGCTTTGGTAAAACTGGAACACAATTATAATTACTATACCGGAAGACAACAGTTTAAGGAAGTAGCCCATTATTAATATGGCTGAATTAGTATGTGAGTCATTGGTGCATAGCATAATTTCGGCACGTTGTACCCTAAAGTTTAAGAAGCAGTTTTCTAAGAATCAAATCTCAAGGTGTTGAAGAGATTTCCACTTCAAAACTGTTATGCATACTTCGGTTAAGGAAATTTTACCACTTGGACAAATTGAATGAGTAGAATTTTAAATTCCGCAAGAAATAGTTGCACTCATCGTTGGGATTTTAAAGATGTCTGTGGATGGCTCACTATGGCCGAACTAAGTGAGTATTACTCACTTTGAAAATTGTTCAGTCAGTTGAACCCAAACACCAAGCGGGATTTAAACTTCATAAGTCTAGCAATGACCACATGAACAGTACACATACTCTTAATGTCACACATCTGTATTTATGGTTCTTACACTTCAGAAGGGCCCACGATCCTTCGAATAACACTGTGGTTTGAATTGCAAAAATGATTTTACTAAGAGCCCTTAATATACATAACTAATTTGACGAGTATCGGTCATATTTTGCTATAGCTTCCACATAAGGTGCCTTTCCGAAAACAGTGATAAAACTCTTTAATTTTATTTCAGCAATACTAATTTTGGACTTAGCATAATTTAAGTGGCGAATTTTAAAAACACCAGCTCACATTCCCCTGTAGTTCCCATCGTTTAGACGTCTATAAACTATAGTCTTAAATTCTCTATATAACTATATATATAGAGTATATATCATCTAGCTTTGATGATCTAGAAGTCGTATTGCGTTTGATTTATGACTTTCAAATGAATTTCCAAAATCATTTTAAAAATTTAATTAACAAAAAATTAGTGGCAAACACAATGACTCTTCCAGTTATGGTAGTGTAGGGTACACAAAAGCAAACTTAAAATAATATTTAAAACAAAAGAATCTTAAGCAACTGAAGTCCAAGAGATTCTTAATTTAAGCGTTTATGTTACTCTGACTGACCTGTTATTAAATCAACATCGAACAAATGTATGTATTGTAATTTATCTCAAAATTATCACTTTGTTTAGGTTTTTTTACTCTCACTTCTTCTTCGTCTTTATTTCTTTTATTTAAACTGAATTCTTTAACTTTATTTAACCAATAAATGATCAAGTTAACTTTAGTAGTTAATACTAAACAACAACAAAGAGAAAAAGCTAAAAACTTTAGCTTAACAAATGTTCCTTTAATGCCTTTAAGGTATTTTAGTTTGAATTTGTTTTATGGCCCCCTGTCACCCCTCTCTACGTCTCTCTCTTAAATACTATCTTTCACATTGAAACTTCAAATTGTGTAAGATTTCTTTGTAAAGATACATATTATTAACAAAATCATTCACGCGATGTTAAATGTTATTTTTTTTCGCATCGACTTGAGCAGTTTTTTTCACAAAATTTTTTTACACTTGATCCCGTTTTAACTGGAGCTTAAATTTGATATAATAATTTTTTAAAAGCCTTAAACATTTATTACCGTATAAAAAGTGTCAGCTGTAAAATATATTTTATATTCAATATTATTTTAGCTACTTTATATTATAGCTTAACTCTGCCATATATTCACTTTTGACTCTGTCTTGTCTTCCGTCATCACTTCTTCAGGCAAATTGTAATATAAGAAATATAAATGTTTAAACAACTAAGAATGCTATATTCCGCTATGTCGATCCTTCAATACCCTCCACCACAAACGCGTGTAATGTAAATACTTTAAGTTTCGTACATACACACTCACACATACACTCACGTAACACAGAAACACTTAATGAGTCAAACAATTAGTTACAACTTCTTTGCAACTGAATCGATTTTGATGATTGTCGATTTATCATGACAATTTTACTGAACCGATTTTGCTACTTTTAACTTTAAACTTCTCAGGGATATAACAGACACTCAGACCAAATTTCTTTGAACTCTGATAATTATTGTGCATGTCACCGTGCCAACAACTAAATAGACTCATATTTTGATTTTATGCAAGAATATATATACATTATGGGATCTGAGATGATTTCTCCTCAGCGTTACACATGGAATGACAAAATTAATATACCCTCTTCGTCAGTTTTGGTGGTGGAGGGTATAAAAATTGCAAGAAATTTATAAAAATTTTAAGATTTGTAACTAAATTTCGAGATTGTTTTAGTTTATTTCTTTTTTCTTATAAAAATATTTTTGCATAATTTTTTATAGGAAATAAATTAAGTTGTAAATTTTTGTTATCCTGTAATGTGTTCATTACATGCCATAAAAATATTTAATGATTAAATTATACAGGATCATGTAAACATGATAATCGTTATTTTAGTTTAAAATTTTAAACTATAAGTTTTTTTGCAGATTTCCAAAATAATACACCTCACCAGTATAAGACATTTCCATTATATTTCCCTCCATCATAAAAATTTGATTTGAATCGAGAAAAAATTTGAATATAAAATTGTATCTATGGAAAATTTTGATTTCATCACTAATGCTCTCACTTTTCAAATATTATGAGCAGACCGAGAGATTGACGAAAATCGACTGAGATTTCGACTTGATGCAAGAATATATACATTATGGGGTCTGAAATAATTCATTCTTAGCGTTACACACAGAATGACAAAGTTAATATTCTCTCTCTACCACTTGTACTGTGGAGCGTATAAAAACCAAAAATATGCTTGTTATAAGCTCAAAACTATTTTTCGGGAAGGGGTCTTATATGGGAGCTACAACAAAATTTGGACCAAGATTGTTCATATTTATAATATACTTTGATTATAGTTAGAAAAATCATTGTGCTAAATTTTAATGAAATTGATCTTTATTTAAATGTTTTATAAACTCTAATAAGTTTTCTGGGAAATCCCGTTATAAGCGAACTATAGGAAAATTTGGAAAATTAATATAATATCTTCAGAACAGTTAGCAAAATTATTGTGTCGACTTTCAATAGAATTGGTCTTTATTTATTCGGGAAGGGGCGTTATATGGGAGCTATATCAAAATATGGACCCATGTTAATAAAATTCATAACACATATTTATATGTTAATAAAATTTATAACATATATTTAAAATAGCTAGAAAATTAACTGTGTCAAATTTCAACAGAATTGGTTCAAATTTAAGAGTTTTATAAGCTATAAATCATATTCCGGGAAGGGGCCTTATATGGGAGCTATATCAAAATATGGACCCATGTTAATAAAATTCATAATATATATTTAAAATAGTTTAAACAATAATTGTGCCAAATTTCAAAAGAATTAGTTCAAACTTAAAAGTTTTATAAGCTATAAATCATATTCCGGGAAAACCCTTATATGAGGGACATATCAAAATATGGACCCATGTTAACAAAATTTATAACACATATTTAAAATAGTTAAAAAATTAATTATGCCAAATTTCAATAGAAATGGTCCAAATTTAACAGTGTTATAAGCTATAAATTATATTCCGGGAAGGGTCTTTATATGGGAGCTATATCAAAATATGGACCAATGTTAATAAAATTTATAACATATATTAAGAATGGTTAAAAAATTAGTTGTGACAAATTTTAGTAAATTATCTAAAAATTGCGGCCCTTATGACACAAAGAGTTTGGGGTGTATCAAAATTTTGCATATTATAGCCTATAACTTTTTTCTGGTTAATCAGATTTTGATAATTTTTTGCACGATGATGAAGCACGTGCAATTGTATGCTAAAATTAATTTTTTGTTTAAGTCCAATTACATTTTAGAAGAAATTATAAGAGTTCATTTTCGAAATTTTGAGGTTGTTTCAGATATCGGTCTATAACTTCCTTGCTTATAAACCGATATAGCTGGTTTTAAATAGCAAATTGCTTAGGAGAATAACAAATAATGTGGCCAAGTTTTATTGAATTCGGTCAATTATTCTAGGCGTGAGAATGTTTCCAACAGACAGACGGACATAGCTAAATCGACTCAGTTTTTGATTTGATGCAATAATATATATACATTGTTGGGTCTGAGATGATTCCTTCTTGGCGTTACATACAGAATGACAAACTTAATATACCCTCACCACTTGTGGTGGTGGAGGGTATAAAAATGTCAAAGTCAAGATGGACATAAACCATTAGAGGTTATTTCTTATAGATCCCATACAACGCCCATTCAAATATCACCATGAAGAACTTAAATCACACAAATACGTTGGTATTGTAATAAAAATTAGTCAAATCAAGACAAATATAAGCAAAAATAAATAAGTGAAATTTTACGAGGATCGGTCCATAATTTGTTCTAGCTCTCATGTAATGCCCGCAGGAAAAAACATTTTAATCCCACATGGAAGTTGGTACCAGAATAAATTACTGTACACTTAAGCATAAATTAAAAAATACTTTATACGACGGTGGTTTGTTAATTTTTGGCAGCTACCAGTTTATAATAAAACAACTATGCATAAGTTTGTTTTAACTTTTTTAAAATAAATAAATGGAAAAGAATGATTAAGTCCATAAAATTTAACGAAATTAACATCTTTACAATCAAAATGTATACCATTTAAGCCCTACACCACATTGTTGGCTAAAAATGGTAGTTACGAAAAATTTATGAACTACCCTCGTATAATTTGATTTTTTATTTATTCTTAAGTGTGTAGTACATTATTGCAGAACTAACATTTATGTTAAAATTATGATTTTTTAAATTATTTTTTCTGTAGGATTCCATGGGACCTACAAGAAAATTATAAACCGACCCTCGTATAATTTTGCACATCAATTTTTGGTTATATTTCATCCTAATTATTACAATACCAACGTATATGTGAGATTTATGCACTTAAAAGTGACATTTAGAAGGGTGTTTATATGCGACCTATGAGAAATAATGGACCGACATATTTTGGCATATTGTTTTAGAATATTATAAGAATTAGCTGTGTAATTTTTTAAATCGCTTTATATTTAGAACTTTTATGACCTTAAAACCCAATTTCGGGAGAGTACCTGAAATATTGAACCTAATATGGTCAATTTCAATAGGGTGTGTCCTTTGCCAAAATAATAACAATATGTACCGAATATGATCGAGATATCGCAAAAATTGCACATGGACAGCCAGACGGACGGACTCAGAAAGTGACTCTGAGTCGAGCACCAATTTTTCTGCATGTTACAAACATCTGAATAAACTTCCTACGGTGGTGTAGGGCATACAAATTAAAAATTTTAAAGTTAATTTTACATCGTATTTTTCTTCTGCGCTTAAATATTTCTTTTTTCTTCTTAAATTTGTCTCATCTTTTTCAATTTGTATAAATTTTGTTAGAATTATAATTATATTAAGCACTTAACTGCAATTTGATTAGATTTCCACTAAAATAAACACATTTTTAAATTGTCCCCCTCGCAATTTATCAAAATTTATTAATTAACAAGTTTTTAATTTTATTTTTAATAAAATTATTCATAAACATTTTATGACATTAATAAAGTGTTAAAAACTTAATAGCAATTTCCGTTAAAAAAACACACACATAAACAAACCACTATTTTATTATATGAAATAAAAGAGAAATAAAGAGAAAACCAAATGTTTATTATAATAAAGAGAGACAAAGAGAATAACCACTATTTGCTCTTAAAACACAATCTGAAACTCTCTTTAAAATTGCCGAAAACAAGAAAACATCTGTCAACAAAAACAAGAAGCAGCATTTTAGTTTCTTGCAATTACGGTTGTTAAACAAAAGTGTGCTTGTGATTATAATAAATTTTATTATTTAAATAAATTAATATTTATTTAACAATATTTAGTTTAAACGAATTTAAATTGTTATAAAAAATAAAGAAAAAATGTGTTCAATTTGTTTAAAATAAGAAAAAATTTTTTTTCGTTACGAGTGTGCAGCCGCTTGTCTGTCGGGAACTTAAGGTAAATTGTCAATTAGATGTTTGTTATTGTTAAAGTCACTGATTCTAATATTAAGAAGAGAAATTAAATAAATCTTTATTATTTATTTAATTAATATTTTATAATTTAACAAATATAAAAACGAATTTATATGCAAAATTTCTGCTGGTATCAGTTTCTGTTTTTTTACTGTCAGCTGTTTGGCACAGTTGTCTTGTTTACAAAAGTCAAGCAACAAATGTTGCAGTGTTGCCAATAGCTAAAAACAAAATCGCGCTATAAGTTAAGATATATGTTTTATATTATAGAATTAAAAAATAATGATTTTATCTTTAATAAATATATTTAAATAATTAAAAATTATAAAGTTGTTATAGAAAACATACTTAATGGTGTATTCAAAAAACCGACATTTTCGAGATATTCGAAAAATGGACTTTCAAAAAAACCGTTTTCGAATACGGTTTTATGTAAAAAAACGGTTAACCGTATTTATTTGATTCTTATAAATTCATAGAAAAATACTTATTAAATAAAAATGTAGAGTTTATACAATGACAACATAGACCGTAAAATGACCTTTATATGGAATGATGTTGAAATAATGTCGATCATAATCAAAATGTGTATTTGTCATAATATCAAAATAACCATTTGTTACAGACGTTTTTGTTAGTGTTTTTCAGTATCGTATTAAAAATAATCAGTCCAGATTCCAATGTTTTTATTTAAATCCGTTATTATTCCTTTGGAGAAACATTGTTTTTTAATTCTGAACATATCTAAATTATAGGTTTATATCTCATTAACTAAAAAATTGTATATTGGTGAATAACACGTAATGGAATAAAGAATGTTATAATTTCTCAGCTATGGAATATACAAAGTATACAAAAATAAAGCTGAATATTTTAGTGAAAAGCTTAAAAGTGCCTTCCATTAAAAACCGGTTAACCGGCAGAAAAAAACCGACATGTCGAATAATTCGAAAATTGAAATTTTTTGAAACAGGTCGGTTTTCTGTAATGCAAAAAACCAGTTAACCGGTTTCCGTTTTCGGATTTTGAAAATACTAATGTATAAACAAGAGAAAGTGTCATTTATCAAGGGAATTACTTTGGTGATATGAATTTCTCTATTATATTTGTTTTTATTTCTTTAATTATTTATTTTTTTATTTAAGTTTCTACTATTAATTATAAAATAAAATAATTATTTTATTATAAGTTTAAGTTTTTTGAAGATATGAATTTAAACAAAATTTGATTCGGGTCAAAAACCGCTTAAAAATTTGTAAAAACGCTGAGAGAACAATACTGTTTTCACTTGAGAGTAAAAACGTTTAGACGAGAGTAATTTTTATGAAAATAAACCATGCGCATTTGATAAGTGTTGCCGTATTATTTATTTAGAAGTAGATTTTTCAAATTGAAAGTACGAATTCATATTTTTACAAAAAGAATTTCAAATAATTTTATATTAGATACTTAATTGAAGTAATTTAAAATAATGTATATTTTCGATACAGTATCACAAATTGACATCAGAGATATGAAAAACTAAAAATATATGTCCAAATCTTTTTTAGTTTAAAACATGTAAGATTGCTATATTCGATTATAATCGACCAAATCTTAAAAACTCTGCGCCACTATTTTGAAAACAATTATCTATTTGTCTAAATTTTAATGAAATTGGTTCATATTTTATCCCAGGAAGGATGATGATTGTCAAACTAGTTTCATATACTACAGACATTATTTACTAATTTTATAAAGTCAACACAGGAGCTTTCTATGGGAGCTATAGCAATATATGGACCGGGATTGTCCAAATTAATAATTTATATTGAATACAGTTTGAAAATACTTTTTTTCGAATTTCAATAAAATTGATCTTTATTTGCCAGTTTTATAAGCTCAAAATTGTTTTCCGAAAAATATGGACCGAGATCATTCATATTAATAATGCTCATTAAAGATAGTTTACAAATTCATTATGCTAAATTTCAATTAAATAAGTCTTTATTTACAAATTTTATAAGCTCCAAACCTCTTTTCCGGGATGGATATTAATAAAATTAATAACATAAATTAAAAACAGTCAGGAAATTAATTGTGCCAAATTTCAGTAGAATTCGTTCATATTTAAGAGTTTCAGACCCTGATCTTTGGGTGCTTCATAATTTGGTATATTTCCGGCTATAACTCCTTTCCTATTGATCCGATTTTGATGAATTTTTTTACACGATAAAAAATAACATATAACTATATGTTATATTTAAATTTTTGTTTAAATCCAATTATACTCTGTTGAAAAAAATGACACGATTGTGTCCGACTTATATTTAATTTGGACAATTATTCTAGGCGTGAGAAAATTTCCAACAGACGGACATAACTAAATTAACTCAGATTTTGATTTGATGCAAGAATATATAAATTTTCTGAGGTCTGAGATGATTCCTTCTAGATGTTACATACAAAATTACAAAATATGAATACCACTTGTGGTGTTGGAGGGTATAAAAAACAACTTTTTTGTTAAGTTTTCACATGAAAAAAACAAGTTAGAATACTGCATTCGAATGTTCCGATTCCTAAAGTCCGTATGGACTGATGTTTCTAAAATGCATTACAAATATATGAGATAATTTAAAAATTTTTATTGCCAAACTCCAATATATGTTTTATCGGCTTAAAATCCTTTTCTAAATACAATCAGAAGCAATGGTAATGAAAGCTATATATATTTAAGACACTTAGAAAAATAGTTGGGTTGAATTTAAAACTTATTCTCCAATGTGGTCTTATATATTAGCAAAATAAGATATCTCAAAGGCAATAGGAAAATAACAAGCCGAATTTTAAAAGAACTGATCTATATTTAAGATTCAAGAAAGGGGCCATTCATGGGACCAACCGAATATGGAACAGTCTACGTCAATTTAGTTAAAGACATTAAAGACAGTTAGAACATTACTTGTACCAAAAGTTAATAGAATATAGACAACATATGAGTTTAAACCTTTTACGGGCATGGCTTTATATAGGGCATACTACTCCGGAAGGGGCCTTCTACGGGATATATAGTATGTGGAAAAAGCAAGTTTCTGACCAAAAAATGTATATTGAAACGATGATTTGTATAGTGTTTCTGACCACCTACAGTAGTGTAGGCTATAAAAAATGGAATAGAGTAAATGATTCCTTTGAATTTATACCAAGCTACCATACAAATCTTCCTACCGGTATGGAGTTTTAAGACCATTAAAGTCCTGATTTTAAAGCAATTTTACGAAATTTGTCACAAATAAGTCTTATGATATTCTAAAACAATGCGGGAAATTATACGAGGATCGATCCATTATTTCTAAGAGGTCCCATTGACTCCCCTTAAAAAATGACTTTGAGGGGCAGTATTGTTATAAAAATTTGTTTCGAAGGTCGGTCCCTTCTTCCCTCTGAAAAAATCCTTTTAAAGCGCACAAATCCCAATTTAATGTTAGTACCATTATATACTGATCTCTAAAGCATAAATTTGTGCGACGGACGTTAATTATGAATAGGTGCATTATGAATAAGTACATTTCTTGTTGCACCTATTTATCGAGTTCATTCTGGAGTTGCATATTCTTTTACAATTTTAAAGTACACCGATAAATTTATCTTACCTTTTAGTACATACTACTATTTTACCAGTAGCTCCAGCGGAGAGGCATCTAATAAAAGTTTTCTCAACTGATTTAACAGTGCAATAGGTATAAGAGGTATAGTGCATTTATATGAAAGAACATTGCCTGATTTTGGGATATATTGAAATTTCATATATATATATATATATTATATATATATATATATATATATATATATATATATATATATATATAATATATATATATATATATATATATATATATATATATTATATATGTATATAATGACTTGTTTGTTGTTGTTTTGTACATATATTTATGTTATAGTTCTGTCTAAATCGAATTAATTTCTATAATTTTTGGAATAATGACATTTCCTCAGATATCGATCTATAACATTTTTATTTTGGACCAATATATCCAATATACATAAAACAATAATAAATCATGTGTCCAAATTTTAAGGAGTCAGATTTTGATTTGATGCAAAAATATATATACATAGTTTGAGGAGTCTTAGATGATTCCTTCTTGATGTGGTGAATGACAAAGTTAAATACCCTCGTCTTATGGGTCTGTTATTTTTTTAGCCTCAATTCAAAAAAATAAGTTTTAAGCAAAATAATCTTAAATGTAAAACGATTTTAACGAAATATATCGAGTCATCAGGAGCTCTCCATACAACCTGTTTCGAAGTCATATCATTGTACTGTAATAAAATTAGGTGGAATAAAGATATATATATATATATATATATAGTATTATATATATATATATATATATATATATATATGATATTATATATATATATAGTATATATATATATATATATATATATATTTATATATATATACTAGTATATATAAATCTTCCAAAAAATACTGTCTGCCCACTCCTAAGTATAAATCAGAAAACCAAACTCATACGAGGGTTGTTCATTTAGTTTTGATAGCTCTTTTTAAAAAGCGGACTTACCTACTATAAATTTCTCACGCTTCTTGCTTTAAATATGAATAATTTTTTTATTGCTTAAAATACCAGTAAAAATGACCTAGTTTGTTTTAAAAACCGACATTTTCCAAGAAAAACGACTTTCGAGTTATTTAAAAAATGGGCTTTATCATAAAAAACCATTTTCGAATAAACGGTTTTGAGTGGGAATAAACCAGTTCAACGGCTTTGTTTGATGTATTATAAAATTATTAAAAGCTTATTTAACCGACTAGAAAAATTAAGCGATGTCGAATAATTCGAACCAGCGTTGAATAATCGAAAATAAAATCGTTGCTGGTCGGTTTTCTCTAATGAAAAAAAAAAACGGTTAACCGGTTTCCGGTTTCGGGTTTAAATACACTAAATAATACCATTAGGAAGTCAACAAATAGTCGCATAGCGATTTCAAAACGATTAAATTTTAAAAATAATTATGTAAAAATGTGCCGTTATATTGAAAGAAATCTATTGGTCAGTTGAACTGCTCAGGAATGTTTTCTTTTTTTTGAAAATTCGCCAAAAATTAATTTATAGAAGACAAATAAATTACAAGAATATATTTGCTAAAATTTTTATGATGAAATGGAAATTTCTGCTTAATATTTAATTGTGTTAAATAATTGAGATTCTCTTAGACATTGGACAATTGAACCGATTTTATTCTATTAAAATTATAATTCGCATGTTGATCTTTCTATTGACTTGTTGGAACCCAAAATAATCTAAAATTTAATATCTTGCATCGCCAATATAAAAGTTGTTGTATAAGTTCCTTAGAAGAATTATTTACTTTTGGAGAAATATTGATAAACATATACACATCCTCTTAAATCCAAAAAAAAAAAAAAAACATAAAATCCATAAAGGAATATCTAAATTATATTCAACCAAATTCCTCATAACAGTTAACCAATTCAAAACTACAGTTGAACTCTTCATTCCTTCATAAAAACTATACAATTTAGTTGGAAAATCAAAAATCCCTTAATTTTCTATTTCATTCGAAATGTTTTGTTGAATTTATTCGTCTTTCGTTAGCACAAAAATATAAACCCCTCCATCATTGTTTCTTTTTCATTTTTTTATTTTTTTGGATTTGTATGGCTTCAAGCGAATACACAAAACGAAATACAAAAAAACAATCTGTCAATCAATCACCTGTCAACTTAGCCACACTCACAATATGGGAGATACAACTACTACAATCATCCATCCGTCCATCTATCTATCTCACAGATACTTGTTCGTATTCATATTTTTGCTGTTCATCTCTCTTTTAATGGTGGTTTTTCAAACTAAAACGCCAGCAGTGGAAGTAACAAAAGCAACAAATATTTCGTTTTGTTTCATTTTCTATTCAGAATTCAAACTCGTATGAATGAGGACTCATTTTGAATACAAAGTCCATCACAGAGTCACTCGTAAAATGAAATATTTATTTCGTGTTGTGTTGTGTTGTATTTGGATGCATGATTCGCTCTTTTCAGAGTGCGCAAATGCTAAAAGAAATGTATTTTGATGGACATTGATGTGTAGGTGCACACGAAGAGATTGATTTTCTTTAACGTGATATACGAAATTGGAGAAATAGTATTTGGGGTTATGAAATGAATTTATAGATATTAAATGAAATTTGAAATAATTTTTTACAAATTCTTATGGAACAGATAAGTTCAGGAATATATAAATATATAAATATATAAATATAAATATATAATATATAATAGGTTCTATGTTTAATGTTATGAAATTGAAATGGATTCTAATGTTCTTGGAAAAAGGGATAAACCTGTTACATTCCTGTGAGTATAGAGACAATGGAATTTGATTATTTTTTATTAGTACGAAACATAATGTATTTACTTCACATGAATTTGTAATGGAGAGTATTGGAAATTCGGCATAGTCGAATACAGCATTCTGCACTGATATTTTAGCCAGGTTGACAGCCCAATCAAAATTGACATATAATTTCTTAAAAGATTAATCAACTGCCGATCCACCATAATTGAAAACCTGTCACATTACAGATTCTCTTTTCTTTTGACGATATTTTAAATATGCATTAAAGGCATCACTCCGTTCTGGTCCATTATACAACTTGCTTAACAATAAGCAAAACTTATGAATATTCTTCTGACCTTTTATTTGGGATTTGGTATAAATGCAAAGACCATGCTTGATTCCATAGTTTTAAAGATGTTGGCGATCTTTTGTCAGCTGACATAGAAGATAGTGATTTGATCACTGCGTTAAAATTGACAGAATAAAATGATTTGCAACCAACTGATAACGTCGTCGCGTAAATATTTCCTTATCCTTATCACAAAAGTGATCGTTTAATTATAATGCTTTACATGCATTAGAAGATAAGTTAGAAACGAAACTATTCAAAACCAAATTGCTTTGAAAGTTCTTCATCATCAATAAACTACTACTTCATCGCAAAAAAAATATTCCGACGAATGGAACGATTTAAAGCCAAATGATTTCTTCAATTCTTCATTGTCAATCTCAATGAAATTTCATCCAGTGACAACAGAGGTGTGGGCAATATTAACGCCGGCTGTTGGCGGGATCCCACATTTAGACACCACGGCTCCTAAAAATATTTAAAACGATCTAGATTCCATATATAAAACCAGATTTTAATCGAAATTCAGCAATAACTTTCTTCCATTAGGAGAACTAAAAAAGATTCCCAAGAATCAAGAAATCATGATTTCAAATATATTCACCAGTTTAGCTTAAGAAAATGTTTGAGGTGGTCACATAATGAAGATATTTTTTTTTAAATTTTCTGATCCAGTCTATCATACATGGGAAAAGAATGGATTATTATATAGATTTGTCACATGAAAACTTCAATTAATGCAAAGAACATCAATTTCCCTTCCCCTTCTACCCCTGTGTGAAATTTCCCTGAAATCGGAAAAGCCGTTCGGAATTTAAACTTATCACAACTTATGAACAATAATAAATTAGTTTTAATAACTCAAATAAAATCAATGCGATTGTTTGACCATACTTTCACTCAGTTGGATAAAACCCACATTCAGACTGGGAAAATTATGTTATTTTCTTGTTCGAGTTAATTCAAGAGATGCTAAGGAAGACATTTGTTAAGATCTGGCAGGAGACTTCTTTCCTTTATTCTTAATAGTTAAAATCTACTGAAAATATTCAAATGGAGAATTAAAAAAAATCCTGTTGTACAGATTTTCTTGTTCAATTTAGAGAAATGAGGTTCAAGCAGTTCCATAATTTCTTCCAGTTTGAAGCCACACTTGATACCAAATTTTCGTGAATTGATTATCGCGTGTGAATAAGACCTCTGCAGAAAACAGAAGAGGATCCATTTATATAAATAAAATTATAAAACAATATGTTGGAGTTGGCTCTAAGCAATTATCACTCAACAAAAGTTATCGTAAACCGTCCGATATTATTTATAGTCAACTGATGATCCCATAACTGATATACAAGCCAATTTATTCTAACAAACCTATTGAAACCTAATTGAAGTCATCAAATGAGATGTTGTCGTGCTCGATTAGCCTATGACACGACTATAGGTTCTATAGATTCTAGAAATTCAAGTATCAATTATCCAATAACATGGAAACATTTTATTTCAAAATTCACTTTTTATTACTTTAAAAATAATTTAAGAATCCTAATTTTTTATGTCTTTATCTCCCTCTTCGCTCTATATATTTTCAGGGTTGTGAGATCAAACCACATTATTTTATATAATTCAGAAATAAATCCATAACTCAGACCACTTAATTAGTTTCTTTCTTTCTTCTTTTTTCATAATTACATATATAAAACCAGTTTGCCAATATATATAATAAATGACTGAGAGAATAACTGAGTGAATGAATAAATGAATGATAATAATCAAAAGTCCTCATGCCACTTGGTATTGAATTGATGTTCTTTTCGTATTTTTATATTTAATTCAAAGTCGTTGTAATATTAAAACATGATATCATTGTCATTAATTTTAGTTTACGATCTGTATTGTTAATGTGATGTGCTGCTTATTTCTTATATTTCTTATGGAAAATTAAAATAATACCAACTGATTTATTGTCGTTTTGTCATAATGTGTTTATATAACTTACAACCAACATGCCTTTTTTTTACTCCGAACACTCACTCGCTCATTCTCTACCCCTGTCTTTGGCAGTAAAATTACTTAGTTCTAACAACAAATATTAGTCAAGTCCAAACTACAGAATATTAGAAAAAAGCATGAAGAAGAAGAAAAATAACTAACAAACACCACCAAACCCACCCTCTGAGTTGTCATAAATCTATCACTTTTAATGGCCGCCCTGCACATAATTTTATGCGTTTTATGCAGCCCAAGTACACACAAACACATGGATATTAAATTGAAGAAAAGCAAACGAAAAAACAAGGAACAATCCTGGTAATATCAGTAAATTCAGCCCTTACCATCAAGAGCTGAGACGTACAACCACCATAATATTAAAGCTTTGCAAAGAACAGCAGCAGCAACAACAGCAACAAAAAAAGGCAACCAACATCTCCGAAGACTCACAAATTTCATAAAGTGGCAATTCAATCAATCAATTTTGACATTTTCTTATTTTTCGTTCATTCATTTGTTCATTTATATATTCAGTCAGTCAGAGTCAGTCATTCCACCCTTAAGCTTTGGCATAACTTGGTATTTTCTTATTCAATGTTGTTGCTGCTGTCTGTATCCAATATCAGATGATGCTGTGTATATGTGTGTGCGTGATTACTATATATATATTTGAGTATGTGTTGATATTGCCATATACTTTGGTTGTTTGGGGAGTTAGACTGGGTGGGCGTCTTGTTTTCTTCTTTGGTATTGAGTTGAGTTATCATCTCTTATGAACAACAACATCAACATTTACCGTTATACTCACGTATACAATCACAATTTCTTCTTTATTTCGTTATGTTTTTTTCTGTTCATTTATTTATTCTGTGAGATTTCTTCTAGTTGTGATAGAAATCAAAAAATAGAAATAGAAATTAAAGAAATTTTAAGTAGGATGTGGTAGACAGTTTAATGCGATATTTTCGAATGGTGTAGTAAATAGGCAGCTGTACATAGTATCAGTGGTACAGCTTACTTTGGTTCATAGCTGTTGGCTTGAAATTTAAAGCAAATTTAAGGAAAATATTGTAGATATTTATGGCGGTACTTTAGATTAGTGTGGGTAATTGGCAGCTGTACGTCGAGGTGTATACATGCTTAAAAACAAAAGTAAAATTTATAAAATGTAGAGAAATTGTTAAAAGATTCATACATTCTCCCGGCATGGAAAGCTATCGCAATTTAGAATTATTTAAATTCAAAAGTCTTTCTCACTATTAAAAGTTTCAGATTTTCCGCCATAGATACGAAAATAACAACAATTACTTATATCCTTTTCATTTGCGATATTAAATAATTCAGAGACACATGGAAAAATTCCGGGTAGTTCAGAAGAAACATAACTATAGTCTTGGGATATTTGAAATGCATAAAAACAGTTGCTTAGCTGTCCTTGTGTTCTGATTGGAAATCTTAGACATACTGTCCGAAATCGTCACTGATATCTAACAATCACGTAACCACATGCAATGTAGCGATTTAAATAGGATTGAGATGTATATTTGAAAAGTTTGAGGAGGAAAACAGGAAAAGACACAAATGAGGAAAAATATAGAGAAAATAAAAGAAGAACAGTGCTGTAATATATCTAGTCATTAGTAACACTGAGAGTGTGAAGAACCCTAAGGAGTGATCATGTAATGAAACTATCCGAAGTTGTAAACAAAACCATATCTGTTCCCTATATCAGCGATCGGTTTTTATGGTCCATAACCACAGACTGTAGCGTACAAATTGCTAGGAAAATAGCAAAGCATACAAAATAAATAAATTGTACTTAGAATTTAATCTCTCCAACCCCTTACCAATACTCTAACAATTCCCACAACAAAACATTACTAAGAAGTATTGGTGTGGAAATAACATAAAACAAAAACTGAAGAAAAAAAAAGAAAACGGAAACCGTCATTTATGCCAAAACTTTAAGCAATTCCATCATTCATTCTTATGGCTTCTTCTCATCCCCCACTTTTAACATTTGCAACTCTATCTATAACCTTTTTTGCTCATTTTCTCCAACTGCTAATGCCGCTGCTGCTGAAGCTTGTATTGCTTCTTGAAGTTGGCAGTTTAAATATTTTTTAATTGCCCTCCCTCTCACCCTCATACACACACACAAACATACATACAAATCGACATTAATTTAAAACAGTTGGTTTCATTACCGTCATTCATTCACATTTCTAATGCTTAAATTCCTTCGACCTCCGCCACGTCGCTTCCTATTGAAAAAACGTCTTTGCATTATTTTATTCTCGAGTTGTACTCATTTATGGTCCTTCTTCGTTTCTTCAACCAGTCATCCAGCGTGTACCCATTATTTTTATTTATTTCATTTTTGTTTGCTTGTTGTATTTTACATTTTATTCATTCTTTTGTTTTCCTTTATTTCTTATTTTTGTTTTTTTTTTTCCTTATTTTATTTTTTAATCCTTAAACATTTTCTTTGAAATTTTATACGTCCTTCTTCTCATTATCGTTTGTTATGCTGCCAATTTTCAATAAATTTCAACAAAAATAAGACGCCATCTTAATTCGCAGTGTTGGACCCCACTCCCTTGCTGTACTCCTGAATACTTTGGAAATATTCAAGAATCTTATTTGTTTTTTTTTTTTGTTGTTGTTTTGTTTTGAAGGAATAAAGAAGAAAAAGTTTTCGTTAACAAAACATCATTTCCTTGATGTTTTGTGATTCCTTTGGGGATTCATTTAGATTTTCTTCTCGTTGCTGTTGTTGTTGTTGCTATTTTAATATTTGCTTTTTTCTCTGTTTGTTTGTTGTTGTTTTGTTTAGAGTATTGTTTTGATAAAGGATTTAAATAATGAGAACAAAAGGTACAAAAATTATACAATTAAAGTTGTTCACTTTTTGCTTGAGCAGGAACAAAAAAAATAGAACAACAAGGAGCATTTGTGGATATATGTCTTGATAATTTAAGGAAAACTGTGTATTTTTTATAATCAGATTAAATTTTGATATAATTTATGAAAATTTGTTAAAATATTTTTTGGTCAAAAATATGAAAAGTTTAAAGGTGAATTTTGAAGGAAATTTGAAATGACGGAAAGAAAAATTTTATCATTAAACAATATTAAAAATAAACATGATGAGATAAGAGTTCTATAGTATAACTATGAAGTATTAACCGTTTTCGTAGATCTAACCTAACTGTGTTCTTCTCGAAGGATAAAAACTAGGAATGTCAATCTAGTAATCCCGATTCCGAAAATCCCGGAATTTTTGGTATTCAGAAATACTGTATTCCGGGATTTAAAACAAATTAATATCAGCATTTTGCGGGCCTCATTTATTCCGAATTCTCGAAAAATATATTCATTTTATATTCGTTCCGGTGCTAGATTTTTCGATCAATAAAAATATTTAATTTTGTTTTTAAAAATTATTCAATTTACTGTGTTTTATCCCGAAGTCCTGTAAAATATTGCAAAAACTTGGGATTAAATTTTAAAAATTTCGAGTCCCGGGATTTGAAAAAACAGTCCCATTCAGCATCCATTATACAAACACCTGATTACCAATTCGAAGCCACATATGTATGGTTAAGAACGGAGTCCATCTAAACACCTGTCAATTTTTTTGGTACGGCACCCGGTTGAAAAGATTTAGATTCTTGCTTTCGATTAGTGTTTAAACGACAGCCTCCACAATGTTCTCCAAGAGGCCACACCAACATTCAGGCTAGAATCGAAGTTCTAGGGGCACCTTACTCCCACGTTGCAAGAACTAAGTCCACCACTCCATAAACCAATATACATCTACAATTTGGGTCAAGCAATTGCAATCCTAACATTGAGCGGTGTACTTGCGGATTTAACTTTGGCCATATGGTGTGACACCGGGAATGGACAAAGACTACGGTAACGAAAAGGACACACAACAATGTAGCAAGGTAGGCGGTGGCGATGACGAGCAACAAGAACAACAAGAAGGTGGCGATGAATTAAAGGTGCTGAAGATCAATCAGCCATCAGATTAATTTTGGTAATTGCTCTGTCGGATAAGGAAAATTTCTTATTTTCCAAATTTTTAGTAGATCAATAAAACGATAGAAAATAGCGCCTTGAATTTGTTAAATAGTCAGAACAGTTCGGTATCTAATGAAATAAATAACAAGGTTGCGGAAAGAGATTGGATTTGACGAAATGGGTTTAAACGACAGCCTCCACGATGTTCCCCCAGAGGCCACACCAACATTCAATCTGGAATCGAAGTTCCTAAATTTACTTTGTATATCCACGGCCAACTAACTTCCCTGTTACCAAAATTAATTATCCGCCATATTACAATTTGGACAAAAAATTATAACACTAACATTAAACGGCATTGGCTACATGACGTGACACCAGGAATGCACAAAGACGAAGGTAACGAATAATACATGAAGTTAGGCGGCGGCTATGACAAGTAGCAGGTTTAACAACAAGGAGAGCGAGGCAATAATCAGCACAAAAATAGTGGCACCAAAACAGGAACAGTAAAGTTGTGCCGAAGATCCAGCAGCCATCAGATCGATTTGGTAGCTGCTCTGACGGACAAGGAGAATTTCCTATCTGCTAAGTCCTTAGCAGTTCTAATAAATCTTCATTCAATCGGAAATAGTGCCTTGAATTTGCTGAATAGTTAGAATTCTCCGGTGCCTAATGTAATGGATAACAAGGTTACTTTGTGTTATGAGAGGTTAAAACGCTCTAGCATGGCATTTTGGTTCGTTTTCATTTTCATGTTATCTACATTTATTTAATCATTTGCGCCAGACTAGACTTCAGTTTACCTTTTATATCGACACTATATTATGTCTTAAACCAAAACCATTTTTTATTTTTTTTAATAAAACCAACTTGATTATCATTGGAGATTATGGTTCTTATTCAAATAGACAACTTTAAATAAGTATCATAAAACAACTTATTGCCAGATTTAAATATTGTGTACGTGACATCCATAAGATTGAAAATGTCACATTTTTGGAATTTCTATTACAAAATTCGAAATTCTGTTTAGGAAATTTTTAAGTCCATTTGAAAATACATTTTCATAGGCTTCTTTGAATAGTTTTGGGTTGATTAACTTGTTAGAAAAATCGAATAACGTTAAACCATATTACAGTGAAATGGAAGATATTCAATACACAGTGATTTAAAATATAAAGATCTATGTGATATACGTTTGTAAAGTAGTGTAGTGTACTTTCTGACACAAATATTCTATGATGGATCGATTACTTTCACATATACATATAAAATGTATATTTGTAAATTCTATATCATGTAGGGGAGGAGTTCAAAATGATGTTAAAAAAATTGTGTTTTCGAAATCATATAATTTCAGTAAAGCGCACAATTAATTTTTAATTTTCTGGCCGGAAATTTGGTTTGCCATAGTCATCTTAAGTCAATTGAGGTAGACCTATGTACTACAATAATGGGAAACTAGCATTATCGACGATTACGAAATAATATACCACGATTTATTTTAGCATTTAAAGAAACATAGTCAAGCAATTTTGATAACTAATTTTGATGATCAGGTGCTAATGGAGTTAGTGATTCAGTCCAATCGTATTTTAGTGAATTATTTTACAGACGTGATGATGAAAGTAATATATATAACAAGTTTCAGAAAAATCGGGGAGACGTGGAAATCATTACGACAGGTATTGCAAATTTAAAAGGATAAATAAGTGAAAAACCGCAAATATTAGCTTTGACTACAATTGAATGGCCTGGAGTTTCGACATATGATGTAAACCATTTTAGCTCGCCCACCACTCTAAAAGACATCATCATTCGAATTTCCATATATTTAAATTATGATTATATCAAGCTTTAATTATATAGCAAAAAACAAACTTCTTTCTATGTGCCAAAAATCTATCAAAAAGATCTGTAGAGTCTCAGTCAAGTTTTACAGAAAGTGCTTCCATTTGAAACTACACCGATCAACCCAGAATCATTATACGATTTAATGATATCGGTTAGTTTCATTGTAATTTCCGATTTACGATAATTTCAATGACAGCGTTCGTAAGTTTTCTGGCTTAGACATGAAGACATTTGTTGAACTGTTCTTTACCAGGACGTATGATTCAAGGAAAGAGACAACATAATTTAAGTTTTGTGTCGAAATATCTTCATGTTAAATAGATTTTTTTGAAATCCGTAGAAAATTTTATCGTTGTGTGTCCTAATCTATACTGCACTGCATCTTGAAAACTCAAACACGTTGAGTTGATCCCATGAAAAAGGCGCTTAAGAGCTTTTGATGACAGCATTCATTCCAAGTTCAAAAGGATAAACTTTCAAGTGTAGTCTATCCAAAACAAATGATGCACAGTTAGTCCACATTGATTTTTTGGAAATAATTCTGTATTCCACAAAATCCATAATTTAAAAAACTTTTTAAAAAACTTCTACTTTTTTCACTGAAACGATCCACTTGACATTGTAAGGGCCGTCCTCAGCAAATACCTATTTAACTTACATATGGCAGATCTTTGTCTAAGTTCATCCAAGATTTTTTTAAAAGTTCTAAATTCAGATTAGTGTTACCTTTTAACGGATATAATAATCCGTTAAATTAAACGATTATTACATCACTATTTTTTGACTTTTATTAAAAATCTGGCACATATTTATAAGCCCACTAAAAATACCAACAAAGACAAGAGTAGAAATGGGCTAAAAATGTATATCGACTTAAATATCTCTGAAAGTATTGGAGATAACCTAAACATGTATGCGAATACAACTTTGTTTGAGATTTACAAGGACCGAAAATATCGTTTGCCTCACTATTCAATTTTTGAAAATCCACAATTCCTAGACTGAAAATTTTGAACACATCTCCACTTGAACACCTCAGCTCTAACGGTTCAAAAGTTGAAGAACGATTTGGAGACACTGTGAAGCAAATTCACAATTATTCGTAATTTCTCATGCTGTAAATGGCATTATTTTAGGTTCAAAACAATATATCCAAAATGATATAACTTTCCTCTTTGTGGCTTTTGACAAGTAATTGAATCACAACTACGAATCAATTCTTAGGTCCCTTATGGAAACAAGGAATTTTTCGTAAAAAATCTGGACGACATAGAAAGGGTGTTTATACTTCCCATAGACACGTTTTGATAAAAATTTGTTTATAGTCGATTATATTAAACAGCACAGGCCGGAAATAAATTTCGAAATATTTCCGATTAAAGCTTAGATGAATGGAAATATTTTCAATTCAAATGAGCTCAATAATGTTATAGTTCGGAGAAATATCAAACTTGCTGTTACCCAGAATTACCATTTTGCATTACGATTAAACTTCTGCTTATTATTTACAATGAAAATAAAAATTTTCGTTGGCCATGATAGAGACAATGCTACTTGCATTTTCCAAATCTCAGATATGTATCTACTAAGTTGCTTCGATCCCAAATAAAATCTTTGGAATCTTAACCTTTTTTCCTCAAACAAATTGAAATATCTCCTTTCGATTATCAAAAATTTATCAATTATTATTATGGATTCAATTCTAATTGTAATATATAGTAAGAACAAAAAGAATTACGCATAAGCCTTCAGGCACCAAAAGAATTATGGGAACCAAACATTCATCTCTTGCGTCCCCTCAACAAAAGCTTCCATAAATTCAGCAGAATCTACATAAAGTTGTATTGGAAAAAAGCAAAACTTTCGTATAAATTTTCATTATTTATGACAATTGCTGTTTCTGATATTTTATTTGTACTAAAGACCCTTGGAGTTTTTTTTTTATATTTTAGTTGGAATTGTAGGGAAATTATAATAAGGCAAAAACAATAACAACAACTAAAAGAACGACAACTAAAAACGATTAAATGAATGAATGAAATCTAAAAATGTACATTATTTATTTGAACAAGAAGTCAACAACGTATCTTCTTAGTACACTAACAAAATTCAACAACAACAACACCAAGTAAAAATGCTATGACGATTCTCTGATACCCTCCACCATAAATGTGAGTGTTTTGTACATACACACTTACACAAGTGCAGTCACAGACGTATACAATATACAATAGTTTTTATATCCTCCACCACCACAAGTGGCGATGAGAGTATATTAATTTTGTCATTCCATGTGTAACGCCAAGAAGGAATCATCTCAGACCCTATAATGTATATATATTATTGCATCAAATCAAAATCTGAGTCGATTTTGCTGTGTTCGTCTGTCTATCAGTCTATCTATCTGCTAGAAACATTGAATAATTGTCCGAATTCAATGGAATTTGGCCACATTGTTTGTTATTGTCCTAAGCAGTTTTCTATTTAAAATCGGCTATATCGGTTTATTAGCAAGAAAGTTATAGATAAATATCTGAAACAACCTCAAAATGTTAAAAAGAACTTTTCTAATTTCTTCTAAAAAATTTAATTGGACTTTAACAAAACTTTAATTTCAACATTCAATTATACGTACTCCTTCATCAGGCAAAAGATCACTAAAATCTGATTAACAGAAAAAAATTATAGGCTATAATATGAAAAATTTTGATACACCCCAAACTCTGTGTGCCATGTGGCCGCAATTTTTAAGATTAAAAAAATTTTCACATATACTTATTTTGAAACAATAATAAATCCAAAGAAGCCGTATTGTTTTGGGGTCATTATATGAACCAGCTGCCATATAAGGCCCCTTCCCGGAAAATGGGTTTGAGCTTCTAAATCTCTTAAATTTGAATAAATTCAATTGTAATCTGGCACAATTAATTTTCTAACTATTTTAAATATAAGTCATAAATTTTATTAACATGAGTCCATATTTTGATGTAGCTCCCATATAACGCCCCTTCCCGAAGAACGGGTTTGAGCTTATAAAACAATAAAATAAAGAACAATTCCATTGGAATTCGGTACAATGATTTTTCTACCTATTTTTAATGTATATTTTTAATAAGAACAATCTCGGTCCATATTTTGATATAGCTCCCATATCAGGCCACTCACCGAAAACAATTTTCAACTTATAAAACTAGTTATTAAAGACCAATTCTAATGAAATTCGCCACAATTATTTTTCTAACTGTTCTGAATATATTATTTAAATTTGCACTATATCGGTGCATATTTTTCTATAGCTCCCTATATATATATATATATATATATATATATATATATATATATATATATATATATATATATATATATATATATATATATATATATATATATATATATATATATATATATATTATATATATATATATATATATATATATATATATATTTTATTCAATTTTACACAGGAGCACTTAATGAGTTATAAAATAAGTTATATTTTTGACTATAGATTTTTTCTACTGAAACGATTTTGATATTTTTTATTATGTCAAAATTGTTTTTGTATGTATTTCACTTGAACTTAGTCTCAGGTATCGGTCTATATCTTTGAATAAACTAAACCGATTTGGCAGGTTTTAAATAGGAAACTTTTCAGGACTATAAGAAATACTCAAATCGAATTTCATCGAGCTCTTTCAATAATTGTAGATGTGAACATGCAAAAAACAGACAGACGAATAGATTGACAGCTAAATCGACTCAGACTTTGATTTGATGCACAATATATATATGGGGTCTGAAATGATTCCTTTTTAGCGTTACACATGGAATGACAAAGTTAATATACCACCTTAGGATGGTGTAGGATATTAAAATAAGTTGATCCTGTTTTTTGGAAATTTTCATTTATTTTCTAGATATTTTGGCATTGAATTAATTGCTTTGAGTTCGTTCATTCGTTTGTTTGTTATCAAAAGACCCAAAAGCTAAAAATGGCAAAAAGGAATGTTTTAATTAATATTAATTGAATGAAAAGTAATTGAAAGGATTTTTATTTTTGTATTTTATTTTATTTCATTCATTCATTCATTCATTCATTTTGTCCTTTCGCATAAATTCCATTCATAATGTATGCAAATGATTTATGAGTTTAACTTTATAATGAAAAGAGAAGTACGAAAACTCGAAAGGAGAATTTTATATAAAAACAAATATCCTTCGTAATTTCTTCCTTTTTTTGTGAAAAAGAAATCAAATGGAAAATTAAGAAAATTTCTTTCGATCAATGAAACAGGAATTAATTTTTTGTCTGTTTATTTCTTATTTTATATATAAATAACTTCAAATCCATGTCAAAAGAAGATGAACAAAAAAATGAAGAGAAAACTGAAATTGGAAAATGAAAAGGAATAGAAGATGAGCAAGGAAAGAAAATTTAATACGTGCCTATCAAAGTGACATTTTTATACAGCCCACTAAAATAACTTCCAATACACCTTATTTTTATTTAAGGTTTAAGGTATTATAAACATAAATATCTTTTCTGCTTCCTTTTTTTTTGTGGTGGTTCATTTTCAAGTGTCTATGGATTATAACAGGGAAGGAGTGAAGGTATAAAATATTTTATTATTACGTGCTTTTTCCCTCTTGGGACCATATGGTTTCCACAAAGCATCTTCACCTTATACAGTTTGCTGTAGTTGTTTGAGTCTTTCCATGTTAGATTTCATTGCCCTAGATCTTGGAGTATGGGACGTCTAAAGATTTTTTATTGACTTTTTGAACTTTGAGGATTCTTCTCTAGTTCTGGTACAAATGATATATCTCCATTTTCTACGTTAATTGTATACCGTTAAGCCAGAATATTCTGCATATATTTCTGAGTCACTTCTGGATGAAAACATATTGTTTTTGCGAGATGGTGGTCAGTACCAACCAGGTACAAAACAATTCGTACAAATTCATAGATTTGTTTGTATGGATATTTGTGGGCAACTCCATATTGATTGTAACATCCAAAAGCTGCTCTCGCTTTATTATGTCTGTTATTTCCTTCTGTTATAGTAAGTAACGTCATTTATATTAACTACACTTTCCAGATAGTAGAAGCTATCTATGCTTCCACTGGTTGGCCTTGCCATTTGGTTTTCTTGATATTTAACTCAAGCGTCAATTCCCCAAGTCTTCTAATTTTCAAGTAAAACTGTTGGAGAGTAGATTAATATCGTCCGCATAATCTAAATCCTCTAGTGAACGTGGAGGACTCCACATGATGGGGGATAGCTGGGGTGATAGGGGACATCCTGGGGTACTTCGTTTCTTCTCAATAACATATTTATTTACGCTTAAATAGTAAATCGAATTTACGTCGCTTAAATAGTAAATCGGATTCAGCAAATATCTAAATCCTTCCAATATAGAGAGATCTTAATCCCTCTTAGAAATAATTGTAGGAACTTAAAAATTTCGTTTGTAGGGCGATTCACGACATGATGATCCATCCAAATTTTTAAGCCTTTAAGGTTATACGGTTTTTTTTCAACCAGCCAAATTTAGAAATTTGCCCCGTGTCTTACATAAATATTTAGTTCATTACGTTTTTCACTAAAGGCAATATCAGACAATTTTCATAGTCCTAATAAAACACTCCTTAGGAAAATATCAAATACTTCGACCAAATTTCATTAAGCTCTGCCATTTATTCTGGATGTGAGCCTATCAACAAGAAAGGTACAGATGTACATATGACCATGACTAAATCGACTCAGATTTTGATTTGATGCCAGAATTCGATTATTCCTTCTTGGCATTACGCACAGAATAATATATTAAATTGGTCACCTCATCATTACTTTGAAGGAAGGATACTCAAAGAAAAGATGATTTCGATAATCAAAATCATTTGTAGAAAATTTGTGCAATATTCGCTTTATAGGTTGATTGCTGGGCGATCGAAAGCGTAGATCCAATTCTCATCTCCAGCTATACTAGATTTTATAATGTCTTGTTTGTCAAAAAGGATTTTGTAAACTTCCGAACTTTATTTCCAATATTTATAAGTCATTGTCTTGAAAGTGATAGTGTCAAACACGTCGCGTGCATGAAAACTGATTGATATCTCACCATGTCCAGATAAAATTAGACTATAAATATTAAAAAGCTTTTGAAGATTATTTATATCTACAGAAGATATAAAAATGAGAATAAGCAGTCTTCGAGAGTTTTGTATCTCGCTTTTGCATTGGCGAAGAATTTGAATATTGCTTTGAACGTTGAAGATGTAAATCTATAAAGGATTTAAGGGAAAGCAAAAGGTCGTGATTTTGAACTAAAAGTACCAATGTGTTATAGACAAAAAATGATAAAAATTGTATTACGATTTTTCAATAATCAATAATAATATCCGAATTCAATAAATCCGAATTCTTCATTACATAATAAATGAAAAGATCATCAAGAATTTCATGAAGGCCCTTATGCTCCTGAAATATTTTCACATTTTTTCTTCTTTATTCTCTTCGAAAATATTTTGATTGAAAGTTGAACAGAAAAAAAGTAAAAATATAAAAAATGAAAACAAAAAAATTAAAAATAAATAAAAATCCCCCAAGAAAAGTTAATGCTCCATACACTGCGCAATAGCACGTATTCGATACAATGTTACGACAAAAATGTCCTTTTTTCCCATAAACAACAACAGCACAAACATTAAGTATGAAGTGTTTGCTTTATATTTTTCCAAAACAATCTCGTTATGTTACCATTATCCTGAAGTATTTCTTGCTCTCTTATATACAACATTCTATTCTATTCTTTTTGCCTGTTTCGTCCTCGTCACTCGTTAAGCCATAAATCACTCAAGCTTCTTGGCATTTTTCCTACTTCCTTCGCATTGCTACAGCAGCAATTCAGTTTATGTTTCAGATTCTTTTAAAAGTTGTTTATTTTGTTGTTGCTTGTTATTGTTGTTTGTTGTTAGTATTTTTTGCTATATTCTAGTTTATTTTGTTGCTGTCATTTTGTTCTACGTTGCGTATCATTCAGTTTCAGAATTTCAATGTTTCTAGGGATTTTTGTTCGCTCGTTTGTTTGTTTGTTTGTTGTTTCAATTTTTATTCTATTTAGTTGTTCATTCTGTTGTGCTCTGCTTTCAAATGCCATTCACCCTGTAGTGACATTTCTGGGGTGTCTGTCACAAGACATGTCCTTCGTCTATTTTTTCTTTTATATTTTCAGTTGTTGTTACTATTGTTATTTATCCCTCTATTATATATATTTTAAATACTTGTTGTAGTTGTTTTTAGTATTTATTTTGTCATACAATCCTGTGCAAAATGTTTTGTTACTTCAATCTATTTAAGACGCACGGTGTTGTAGTTCAAAGAAAATTTAGTTGGTCTTAAAGAAATTTGGAAGGTGATAAACTCTCAAAGATTAGAAAAGTTTTAGAACAGATTTTGTGTGACTTGTGACATTCATGCCCGTTCATAATTACATTTATATAATTTTCTTATATAAAAATGAGGTCTCGACTTTTCTGACTTAAACAAGACTTCCCAACTCAATATATCATTATCATTCTAGACTCAAGGTGAAAGTCCCATTTGACCCTTCGGATAAAATAGATTATTGGCTAATCATGTTAGTTGAATACAGCTTTCAGTTTACCTCAGAAATACTTCCAGTTTGAAGACTAAAATTTATCAAGTTTTTTCGCACTCCTTAAAAGCTTTATATTTAGAGGAATAATTTAATATAATTTCGCCTTAATGCTAGAAGTAGTAGTTATAATTGAACCCTTTTTTGTTCTATACAAACTCCATCTTACTTTGCCAAAACTTATTCGTTTTCGAAATATTTTTGTCGACATGATATTCGTCTTGCCTTTTCACCAAAACAAAAAAGAATTATTTTTAATGAAGACACCAATTCCATGAAGTTACCATGAAACAGATGATTGATTGCTTTAATTGTTTTTACATATATTATCTGGATAACCTCATCTGGGATTTCCTTACTGGTATTGATTCACTTGATATTCACTTGAAGTTACCTCTACTCCAGAGCCTAAAGGCTCGGTTAGTATACAAACGGTTAGTAAAGTCGACAGTTGGTACTATTTATAAAGATAGATTTTTTATACAGTTATCTCCAAGTTTTGAGGCCTAATTCACTTGACATTTGTTTCCTTATCTGAATAGAAAAATCTCTTCTTGCTGGTGATGACTTCTGCTGCAGCGCAACGGAGTATCATACTAGAAATTTGGTTTTAACCACATTCAGAAAATGACTTTATAAATCCATAAACCAACAACTTTTTTTCTTTTCGAATTATTGGAGATTTATGTTTGAATGCAAAAAATATGGGAAGAGAAACAACAGAGTTTTAAAACTATCTATGAGACTTCTTGTGCTTCTTGAGTCTTCTTGCATACATACTTGGGTCCATATCCAGACAAGATAAACATTCTGAAATATCTCATAGATACAAGATGGATCTATAATACAGTACTAGTGACATAATCACAGCAGAATGAATGATTTTTGGAAAATAAGTTGAGTTTGGGTAAAGCGTTTATATATCAAAATATCGGAGAAATAAATTCTCTTAAATCGATTATTTAAATCACAAATAATGTCAACGCTTTTAATCTAATTCGTACCACTGTTCATCGTGGGCTTCTTTTTTTCTATCTTGGCCTCTCTCATGTTCTTCTATATCATTCTTGTAGTTAATAGGGGTGACACTTTGAGGTGACATATTGAAATTAGTATTAAACAGTTTGTTTGTTATTTTTGTTGTTTTTGCTTACACCATCGTTGTTGTCTTTCCTTAACTTTAGCGTGTTTTTTATTATTATTTTTATCTCTTCTTCTGCTTTAACGTCTTCAAATGTAACATTAAGTTTTATTTTATATATCTATGTTATTTTTGTTATTGTTATTGTTGTTGTGTTGTTACTGTAATGCAGTATATAGTGTAGATACTCGTAATTAGATAATTAGTTGTAAGTGTGTCTGTTTATTTTTGTAGCTTATTTGCCATTTTTCCTTTTGCTGTCCAGCAAAACAGTCGTCTGTCCGTCTCATCAGTCTGTGTTACAAAATGACATTTGTAAATTATTATCATTGTAGATGTAGTGGAATTGTAATTAGTGAAATTAAGTTTAGTTTTTGTTTCCACAGTGTGTATGTGTATGAAATTACTGTATTTGTGAGGGTTTTTTTTTTGTAAAAAAAATCTTTTTAAAGAATCATTAGATTATTGGAGACATTTATTTTAGGATTGTCAATATTTGACATGGAAAAAATAGATTATGTTATATAAGTATATGAATAAGTATGTATTTGTGTATCTAAATCAGCGCTACTTTAATTTAGGGTATTTCGACTATAGTTTCACTTTAAATAACTATGATTTAACAAATACAATTAGATGTAATTAATATTAAAAAGTAAAAAGTAAGAATAATATATTCGGTTATGCCGAATCTTAAATGTAACACTGGAACTCTTAATGAGTCATAAATAACTTTTTTTCTACTGAAACGATCTCGATCATTTTGCGTTGGTTATAAAGTATATATAACTTCATGTAATACAAAATTTCATTATTATTTGACAATTAATAATTGAAAATTCTAGAAAAGTTCTTCGCTTGAACTTAGAGGTTGCCTTAGATATCGCTCTATAACTTTTGATATACCCAATTGATTTTTCTGGTTTTAAATAGGAATTTTTTCAGGACTATAAAAGATATTCAGGCCGAATTTTATTGAGCTGTATCAATTATTGTGGATGTGAGCGTGCCAACAACAGACAGACAAACGGAAATGGCTTAATCGAGTCAGATTTTGATTTGATGCAATAATATATATACAATATGGGGTCTGAGATGGTGCCTTATTAGCATTATTTAGGGAATGACAAAGTTAATATACACCCTTCTCCACTTGTGGTGGTGGAGGTAATACTTCCAGTTTCTTGTTTTGTATCTGCGTAAGAGATTTCATTATAGTAATTTGCGAGGGACTCTATTCACTTTGCAGTTTTAATAAATTTATAACTCTATTTTATATTACTCTTATCAAACTGAAATTAAATATTATCGGCTGCTGAAAGAAAATTAAGCTCAACATCAACAAACAATTTTTGAACGATTGTCAAGCCAGTTCATAAGTGGACATTATGAGGCAGAAAACAAGAAGGTCCATATATTGTGGGGAATTTTTGAAGATGAGGAATTGGAAGCAATACGACCATCCAAAGACTTTGTTATCAATCGAAAACCACTTTTTCTAGAACTACAAATAAGTGAAACTGTGAAATATTTACGGTCTTCATGAAAGGTGATCAGATCATATAGATCTGTTCGTGATCTTCGATAAAGTCATAAAAAATCAATATATACAGTTTTTTACGTTTATCTTTATTTACTGAATCTGCCTCACATCAGATATTAAAATCTTAAAATCTCGCATTATTGACCCTAACATTAGAGGGATAGCAGACGGCTCCACATAGCCCAATATTTAGAATCCTCTACGACTAGATGACTTGTCAAGAGGATTTGGATGGTTTCATAATTTCACAATGTATTTCTCCCTAAGTTCATGTTACTCTACTTTTACCAATGGAGTCTGTAAATCTTCATGAATATTATCATTTTGTATGTACCACGGTGTCTCTTATTATGGTTCATAAATTTTTGACAGTGTCCTATGTATAGTGTCGATTCTCATGTTACTGTCCACATTGTTTTTAATACGATATAATTTAGAATAACTTTATTGTCAAGGTCATCTAAATTTGGCCAGTAATAACAACAAATTTGATCGAGCATTTTATTCATTCCGTCATGAAGTGACAAAGGTTAATTAAGAGTTTTTTTAAATATCTGGCATGATTCTTAATCTTAATTTTTTAAAACATCAAAGTCTGAATTTTAAAGCACAATGCAGTTTTGAAACTTGGTTGAAATCAATTAGTTATATGCTCTACACCAAAAATTCAATATTATCTGGAAATATCAGGCAGATATCACTAGTAATACATATTTTATTGTAATTAAAAATATTTAATTTCTCCAATACTCCATGAATACATTAAGCTCTTCCCTAATTCACTGGATGTGAATAATAACATTAATTAGGAATTTTTAATAAATTTTAAGAATTAAAACCAATTTATGCAATAAAAAATATATCACTTTAATCCCAATAATTAAACAAAATTTCCTCCAAGTTATTATCAATAAAAGAAGAAAATAAATTTAATATTTTCAAAAAAAGTCCTTCAACGTTTACTCCTTACAAAACGCCAAGAAAACATCTCCAGTCTAAGGTTCACATAATTTTATGATACCCTCCTCCACCATAAGCGATATATTACCTTTGTCATTCCGTATATAATGTGAAGAAGGAATCATTTTAAATGTATATATATTCTTGCATCCAATCAAAATCTGAGTCGATTTAACTATGTCCGTCGGTAACAGCGAGAATTTTCAAAATTGGTTCCAGTGACTTCCTCAAAGAATTGTTTTACTTGGCAAAATGTAAGACGTATAGGATCAGGGGAGAAGTATGCCCCCTTCAAAGTAAATATTGATTGTCGAATATAGATTTACTACAGTGAGAATCTGATCCTAATTACATTTTTAAATACACGTCGATTTGTAAAATTTCTTTCGAGATTTAGAACGCAGGACTGAAGATTTTTGTACAGCAAATCGCACAAAATAATTTTTGATCAATTTTTCTTTGTATATTTAAAGAAAATTCTTCAAATTGAAGAAAAATTAAGTTAATTAGAATCTATTTATTTAACACCTTTTTCTCGTTAAAGTTTTACGAAAAATTTTCGTTAACATTACCTACAACATTTGGTTCAGTGTATGTTTGTGAGTGTATGTGTATTTACTTCACACTCATTTGTGGTGGAGGGCATTGAAGATTCGGCATGACTGAATATATAGAATTCTTACTGATTATTTATTCGAATTTGTCTAAATGTTTGAATTTAGAGAAAATGAAGGCTGGAATATTCATGAGAAGATTAGAATTATTTTTAATACTGTCATTTTCATTTCTTTGCTACATCCAAAATGACATCTACTGATATCTCTCTCTTAAAACAAAAACCAATAAAAGAGAAGGAATAATTATTGCGAAGGTCCTAAAGCAAGAGCTTTCTAAGTTTATTCATTTGGTCCACATCTATGTATTTGTGTGTGTATGTGCTTCGTTTTCAATTTATTATTTGAAAAAAAAATATGATTTTTTCCATTTTTTGTTTTTCTTATTGCCAAAAGGGATTAAATTTATGTAAAGCGTGTTTTTGTCTTAAATTTCTATTTAGCTGCCACAACTGATACGCTGCCTTTACTGTCTTTCTGTTGTTGTAGTATTTTTATACCCTACACCACTATAGGTGGTTGGGGTATAATGCGTTTGTGCATAAGTTTGTAACGCACAGAAAAAAGTATTGATACCTCCACTTTTAAGTATACCGATCGCAAAGAATCATGATGTCTGTCCGTTCGTATGGCTGGCTGTCCATGTAAACCTTGTGAACAAAATGGAGGTCATAATTTTAGAGATATTTCGATGAAACTTGGCACCTTTCGTTATATAAGCCCAAGGACGATGACTATTGAAATTAGTGATTTACGAAATTTGGCATACACTAATCTGATAAAATATAAAACGATGTGCCAAATTATACGAGGATTGGTATAATATTTCTCATAAGTCCCATGTATCTCCTCTTAAAAATAACACTTTGAAGGGCTTAAATCTCATATATACGTTGGTATTATGATAAGACTTGGTAAAATGAAGATAAATATAAGTAAAAATCGATGTACAAACTTTTACGAGGGTGGGTACATAATTTTCTCTAGCTCTCGTACAATCATCCCCAGAAAAAGTCCTTTTAAGGCGCACAAATCTTACAATCTTATCATAATATACTGCACTCTTAAGCACAAATTAGAAATTTAATACGAGGGTCGATCATTAATTTTTGATAGCTACCATTAATAACCAACAATGTGGTGTAGGATATTAATACTCGAGCTTGACCAACTACAACTTTTTCTTGTTCAATATTATTTAGGTCCTTGTTTGGTCGTATGTAAATAATAATATTTCCTAAAGTAGGGATCTAATTAAATTGATTATATGGAATGCAACATTTTCAAAATTTTCAAATATTTTCTTAATATTTTGGATATAATTTAAACCGATTTTAAAAAGAACTTAAACTAAGAGTATTTGAATTCGAATTTATTAATTTTTCAGAACTTGTTTGTACGTAAGAAGTTCTGAAAATTTTATTTATAAAATAGCGTTTTTTATAATTCTTTATTACCGTTACAAAATAATTTTTCTTTATTGTTTTATTTAAATAAAATATTTCTGCCGCTTTTGTTATTTGTTGTTTTCTGTTTTCATAAATTTATTATGAAAATGCGTAAAGGGATTTAATAAATAACTGTAACTGTTTCTACTTGTAGCTACCACTACAACGATACACTAATCATAACTTACACAAACACATCTTAATGGTTTCATCCATCCATCGTGAACAGTGGGATGGAATTAAATAAAAATTGTATTCATATTGAAAAATATTCTCTTCCGAAGGAAGGTTGAATTCAATACCAACATATTTGAGATAATAAAAAATTAAAATCGACTCTCGTAGAATTTTTAAGATGTTTACTTACGTTAAACATGCTTATTAAAAATATTATAACAGTACTTACATGAATATGAGATTTATGCCAAATGAGGAGATTTTCGGTGGAAGATGTCTCTTGTGTATTACAGTTAATTGTAGACCGATACTCGATTAATGCTTCTATATATTGTCTTCTGCATTTGGTGTCTGATATTAATTCTCGCAGTTCAAACAGGTATTAAAAGTTCGAATTAAACTATTCATATCCATTCCCAGTCAACCTTTTCAAGCTTCAGTTGAATTTTACTTCGGGTTCAATTTTTCTTATCCACATGTGTTCAGGGCATCCTATCCTTTATTATATAAGTATTTCAATCATCTTCCAAAACATCTGATGGATATGAGAGATCTATGTTTCGTTACAATACAAAAAAGTGGATTTGATAAATCCCCCTTAGATTCTTCGCAATTATTTCGTCATATTACGATTCGAGATGTAAGACTATTAGGAATCACCATTCTTTATTCGATTCGCTTTGAAAGGAAAATTTTTGAATCAGTTAAAAATTGTAGTGTCCTTTATACTACTTCACATTACATCTAAAACTTCAATTTCTGGTTTCACAGTTGACGCAAATTCTAACTGCTTCTTTTAATGGCTTTTGAGATGATGACAAAATTTTCAAGGGATCTGAATATATCGCTGCCACTGCGACTTTTCCTTGCAGTTAACTGATACTATAAACTTATTTTTCTTTATACCATCGAGTACTGCACGTTATCATGCCGCGGCATGACATGTTGTTAGCCGTAATTTGTTTTTGTAATGAAAAAACCTTCAGTTTTAGTCTCGTCTAGTCAAATTCTTAGCTTTACTGACGACCTATAATGCAAAAGAAAACATGTAAAAGTTAAAGTCATTAAAGGCGGACTATTTAACATCCTAAAACACATTGTAGGTTATTAATGGTAGCTATCAAAAATTAATGATCGACCGTCGTATAAATATATTTTCTAATATGTGCTTAAGAGTACAGTATATTATAGTACTTCTATATAAGTATGATTTGTACAGGAGCTAGATTAAATTATGTACCGACCCCCGGAGAATTCCAATGTTTATATGAGATTTAAGCCCTTCAAAGTGTTGTTTTTAAGGTGAAGTATATGGAACCTATGAGAAATTATGGACCGATCCTCGTATAATTCGGCATATGATTTTAAAATATCATTAAACTTACTTGTGTCAAATTTCGTTAAAATCGCTTTATATTCAGGATAATTATGACCTTAAAATCCCATTCCGGGAGGAACATTTGTATGGGAGCTATGTGAAATAATGGATCCATCATCACCAATTTTAATAAGCACCATCATGACACATGCCAAGTTTCATCGAAGTATGTCAAAAATTGCGACCTGCTCTTTGTTCACAAGGTTTATTTGGACAGCCAGCCTAACAGACGGATTGACATCATTAAATCGTCTCGGAAAGTGATTCTGAGTGGAACGGTATATTTAAAAGTTGTGGCAGCAATATTTTTTATTTCAGTTACAAACTTAAGCACAAACGCATTATACCCAAATCACCTATGTTGGTGTAGGATGTAAAAAGTACGATAACCAATTAAATCGTTGTTAGATTCGGGCTTACAGTTTCGTTCTGCCATCTACTGAACGTGATGTCTGTATAGAGAAACTTCAAACCAGAATATGTCTGCCAAAACACTAACAGTGGTCCCCCATGACAACGAATATAACGTGTCAAGTCATCTAAGAGACGTGAGTTGGAATAATTTGAAGTGTATCATATCTGAATCGGACCTCCAATTAATCAAAATAATAAAGACACAAATCGTATTTAAGATATTATTTACCTTTCTCCTTGTTTGCGATTTTATATACTAATATAGCTAATGAGATGCTCTTGTGCACTTCTTCTCTCATTTTTTTAATGACATAAGTAGTGATTTAATTCCAACAGAACTCTCTCAGTTTTCAAATTAAGAGCGTATCGATCGAAGTGTTTATGTTCTAAAGCAAAGAGTACTAAAATAAGTTTCTTAGCATCAATAGAGGTGCAAGATTTGGTCTATACGACGGGGAGAACCAAAACGTCACACACTCTTATTCGAAAAATTATCACTTCGTGTTTGATCAAATATCCCGAAATTAATCTTTGATTATACATCACTGTGTTTTCACATATTAGTGTTTGGTTTCAGTTTTTATATGAATGATTGACCATCCTTCACTTAGGACTGTTGGTACTTGGAGTTATTGAATATAAACGATTTTCGTCTCCAGCAATTGTTCGATGTGAAAATGTAATTCTTTTATTTTCAACTATAAATTCATATTTAGCCCAAAAGCCTTTTGAAATTTTATCGCATTTAATTTAATTTTCTTCGATATCTCAAATAACAAATCAGAATTAACTAAACTATAAAACTTAAATTTCTTCAAGTGAAAGAAGATGATCAGAGTCTAGTCGATAGTGGTCACGATCTTCAAAATATCACATATTTACCTCTGATGATTGTCCATAGTTCATAATTTTTTATAAAATGTCTCATAGTTACGATTTGTAATTGTATTATATCTATTTAATGGACCCACTGTCCTTTTGCTTATATTTAACGTTACCAGGCTTCTTAATTTATTCAATTTGGCTCTCTTTTTGTTGCTGCCTCTCAGTGATGCTTTTGAACTTTTTATATAAATTTTATTTATTTATTTTTTCTTTCATTCTTTTCTTCATCTTTCCAACAATTTTTGTTTATTTTATTTACAACATTTTTCCCTCAAGTCCCTTGTCCTTTTTTCCATAAAATTCTTCGCTTGATTTTCAGTTTATTTTGAATCTTTTTTATCCTGAATTATGGATTCTCGTGTTGTTGTTGCTTTTGTCTGTCAAATTCATAATTTCAACGTTTAACGAAGAAAAAGTCTGAAAAAATACAAAATTGTTAAGACCTTTCAATTTTTTCTTTGGTGGATCTTTTTTCACAATCATTATCCAGTTTTTTGCTTGTTTCACTCATTTAGTTGATTTTCTTATTTAGACATCTTTTTTTAAAACAACTTTTTTTCGTGCTCTAGGAATTCACCTACAACACCGGAGCTGGTTGGTTGGGGTAATATACATTTGTGCTGATGTTTATAACATACAGAAAACATGGTGTAACACGCACCTTTAAGTAAATCGTTAGAATACGAATCACTTTCTGAGTCGATTAAACGATGTCCCTGCATCTGTCTGTCGGTCCGTCTGACTGCCCATGTAAACGTTGTGAACACTATACAGGTTGCAATATTTGAGATATCTTGGTGAAATTTGGTACATATGGGCTCAAGAACGAAGCTTTGAAATTGGTCATATTCGGTCTACTATAATATTAAGCTTTTTCAAGAAAATTAAACACTAATATGTATTATGATATTCTTAATCGATGTGACCTTACTTCCCATAGATTCCATACAAGGACTCTTCTAAATATCAATTTAAAGCGCATAAATCTCACATATATCTTGCTATTATAATAACAACTGGTCATATTGAGATAAATACAATGTGAAATTTATGTTCGAAATTATTCGAGGGTCGGTCTATCATTTCTTCTAGTTCCGATATAACCCCCAGAAAAAAATCCTTTTCAAAGGCATACATTTTACATAAATCTAATGATCATATTAATGTACCTCACTCTTATTAAAACATCAGAAAAGCAAATTGCACGAGGGTCGCTCATAAAGTTTTCGTAGCTGTCATTGGCAACTAACATTGTTGTTAGGGTATTACATAGTCGGACCATAACATTTTACTTGTTTTTAATGAGAATTTGTATCGTTTCATTTCCTTTATTTGATGTTGGAGCTATTTTGCTGCTCCTGTGGGTTGTGTGTGTGTGAATAAGGCTGTTTGTGTATGTTGTTGTTTTAGTTGTAAAACATTTTTTGAAAACTTTTTCAAATAATTTTTACTTAACGCTTAGAATTATAATATTTTGTAAATACTGAAAATTAGAAAATACGTTTATTTTTTATGTTTACAGTTTGTAATAATTAAGTTTTGAAAATTCAGAGGGAAGAATCGAGGTTAAAAATGGATTTTCAAAAGGCCTTTTTAAAAGACAAAGTTCTAAATACAAAAGAACCAAAATGTATATGCATAATTAATTAAAATTAAGTCAATTAAAAAAAATATGATTATTGAAAAAATGCCAAAGGTGCCATCCATAGGACAAAAAATGTAATCATGACAACACAAAGTACTAATTTCTATTTAGATAATTCCTTCTTGTTACTTTCTCGCTCCTCTTTGCGTTCTATTATATAATTTACAAAATAGTAATTAATTCCAGATTTTTTTCTAAATATCGATTTATTTAATTTACGTTAAAAATATTGATCCAAACATGTTGTTAAAAGAAATAAAAATGTTATAGTCGGTTAAGCCCGACCATGAAATATCCATATACCACATTGCTGATTGTAAAATTTATAAATGGCCCTCGTATAATTTTCTTTATTATGCTTGAAATTTGGCACTTTGTTTTCGAATATTATAAGAATTATTTTTGCAAAATTTGGTTAACATCGTTTTATACTGAGAAATTTTATGGGACAAACCCATTCCGGTGGGTACATTTGTATAGGGCTTATTTGATCCCATTATAGCCAATTTCAGTAGGAATCATTTCTGGGGTACATGTCAAATTCCATTAAGATATAATAAAACTGCGAGCTGTGCTTTGCGAACAAGCTTTACATATGTAGCCAGCCTGCCAAATTAACGGACTTGGTTAAATCGATCGAGCAAGTGATTGAAAGTCTAAGTATACTTAAAAGTGACGGTAGGACTATTTTTAATACGGTGGTGTAAGGTATCAAAAAATACCAAGATAATAATATTACGGTACTATTTATGTTTTGTTCATTATACCCTACACCACCATAGGTGATGGGGTATAATGTGATTTCTGATCTTAAAATATAACAGCAGCGAGTCAAATGGATGTTAAAATTTGACACCACCACTATTAAAAATATTTTAAGCGATCTTAGTATATTTGTAAGATTTTTAAATGAATATATTTTGCTAGTCGAAAGGATAATTATCTTTTTTGTCTTGAGAGATATGGATCTCCAAAAATTAAATCCATTATAAATCGGTTAAAAATACATCAAATTATTAAATGTATAAAAATAAAAATTACTCATCCATTTCACTTGTGCCAAAAATGAAACCACTCGAGCAACATGATATTTTTAACTGCGCAAAGTCATGAAGTTCACTTTCCTTAAATAGTATTCTCATAACGCAACATTTACCTTTACTGCAACATTTTCGTTAAGCAAGTTCATATAAATACAAATGTTTCTTGAAAATATTATTCATTCTTATTATATTAACACGGAAGAAAAAATATTGTAGCGTTAACGAAAAAGCGAATGTATGCATGGAAGCTTTTATCCTACACAAGCGCAGAATACATTCTAAGTAGTTGACGCAACATTGTCCACATTTGTGAACACGCGCAACATATCGTTCAACATCTTGAAATACTTCGTTAAGATTTTTTGTTGCTAAAACTATTTCTCATATTTATAAACATTTTTTTAAAACATGTATATTTTATTTATAAACATTAAAATGTTGAGGAAACAAAGAAATTTAGGGAAAACGTTTAACATACTTATGTTTATGATGATTATGCTCCTTCTTACTTTTTATAAAAAAGAATATTTCAAGATAATAACAAAATATTTGAATTTAGTAAATTAGAGTCTTAAATTAGAGTTTTAAAGGAGTCTCTTAATAAAAGTTTTGTTGATACAACATTTGGATTTTTATGATTATGCGCAACATATTCATAAAAGGGGATAAAGACATAATTCTGCACATGCGCTGTTCAGAAAGCTTTATTTATTTAAAGATTCTGTATACAATGATTTGAGATAGAATGCTGTTAATATGGAATATATGGAACCCATTTACAAGATTTAATGTTGCTTTTTGCATTCACTAAGTTGAAATGAAAATGAAGATAGAGAAGCTTTATGATTGCGCACAGCATGAAATGCTATTGTAAAATTATTAGAAATATGAAAAAAATTTTAAATTTATGTAATGCTTTTAATGAATAGACTCTTTTGTTTACCAACATATGGATTTGCGCAATACCTTGTTAATATACATTAAAGCTTCCTTAACAAAATTTATTAATTTCATAAGAAAATAAAAATAAATTTATTTCGAATTCTTTAATTTCACATTACGCAAACCATGTTCAAAGCTTTGACATGTTTTCATTACTTTTTTGTTGATGAAACATTTTAGTGTTTATAAATAAGATTAGAAGTATAACAACAAAAATGTTAACTCAACCTTTGGTGATTTTGACATAAACATGTGTATAAAGTTTTTGATATACTGCTCATGTGCTTAAAAAAGCGTCACGCATACATGTTTAAAATAAACACTTCTTTGTTTACCAACTTTTGAATGTTTTTGAAAATGCTCAACATCTTGTCAACATTCAATAAAGCTTCCTTATGAAAACTATTTGTTTGTGCTTCTTCATTTCGAAATAAGATAAAAATCATCGTTTTTTAAATCTGTTACAAATTTATCGAAAATTAAAACAAATTAAATTTATTTCAACTTCTTATATTACACATATTGCGAAACCGATTTCCAAAGCTTCAACACGTAAATATATGTTTTCGATAGTTTTTTGTTGATGCAACATTTAAATGTTTATAAATATGCGCAGAAGTGTGAAAATTACGGACTTTGTTGCGTGATGTTGGAAAAAACATGTATAGAAAATTTTTATATACTGCGCATGTGCTTAAAAAAGCTTCAACGCATGCATGTTTTAATATAAAAGATTTTATGTTGACGAAACATTTAAATGTTTTTGAATACAACTCAATTCAATGCTTTTTATAATATTTACAAAAGAAAAAAATATATTTAAGAACTTTCTGTATTTATATGAACTTCTTAACGCAACATTTGAAAAAAATGTTGCATATATTTCTAAAAACGTGAAATGTTGCCTAAGGAAAATACTATTTAAGGTAAGTAAACTTTAGGATCATGCGCAGTCTGAAATAACATATTGTAAAAACAAGATTAAGATTAGAGCAATAAAATTAAATAAAAGACCAAAAGCTATAGAGAAAAAAATACCAAGAAGTTGTTCTTGATCCTGGTCGTGATCAGTGTTGCCAATTTGAAGATTTTTTCGATAAATCTGACGATTTTGTGAAGCTTCTTGACAAGGGAAGTAAATTTGTTACTTTGAATTGCCTGGTTGTATTCATTTGATATACCGATATCGTAGGGGTAGAGCTTAATAACTTTGAAAGTGGATTAGGAACTAAAAAAAGTAAAAAAATTTTTTGGATTGAGTAACAAACAAAAATTTTGAATTTTGACAACCATTATAGTGTTAAGAGTTTACAAGTTATTAAGCTTCATTCCTTCATTCCATTAAAATAAAATCGACGCAAGTCGCGGATTTCAGTAAGTCATGACCTGGAATTCATGTAAGTCACAAAAAGCCTGCATTAGTTTAAACTTTTTGTACCAACTATTTCGAGCATTGAATTAACCGGGCAGCTTTCCTGCCGGATGTATTGGAAGCTCTTTCTTTCTACCTGTACCAGGTTTTCTATCAACGGGAAAGTTCTTCCGGTAATAACATTGAAACAGTTTGACGACAGATCTTTGTTAGTTCTTCTAGGCAGCTCGTCATATTTTGCTAGACAATGTTAAAAAATGACAAATTTCTAATCGGATTTAAATCTGAATTCCATAGTAATCATTCTTCTATGTAAAGCAACTGAAAACTCAGTATCTTTGGGTCATTCTCATTTTAATATTCAACTCCATTTGGTTCTAGTAGTTCATGGCTGAGCTTTTTGTTTTTTATTGTAAAATACAGAGTTAATTCTGTATTTCTCCTTATTTATCATGCCTTCTATTCCACCAATAAAATCAACCAAATTTGGCGTTATTACCGTTGGAGAAAAATTGGCAACACTGGTCGTGATCTACAAAAACTTCTTATAATTATAGAATCTCCAAATATTCATGTAAGTTATGATCTGAAATTCATGTAAATCATGAAAGTAGGTCTATCAAAAATTGTAATTTCATAATGGAGGGAAGGGAAAAGTGATTGAGATCAGTCTGGTCTTCTGCTCCTTTCCATCAACACATTTTCTACGGAAATAGCAAAAGCTGAAATTGAATTCACTTGCATGGTCATCACTGGAATTAGACTATGCAAACTACTTCTGAAGAGAATTATATAGTAAAACTTTAATTCTTTAATAAAATATGAGAAATATGCCAACAGTTGGAAATGCGACAGCATAATTAGGGAGATCCCTTGACGTCCAGACTGTCAAACTTCTCATAAGTTTATGTCGATTTTATATATTGATTTCGAAAGATACTAATAATTCACCAAACGTAAAAAGATTTAATTTAAACTAAATGAAAAATATTTCATTCAATCTTAAATCAACTATGTTCAACGTTGATTTTGCTTCATGTTTTTTTGTGTAGAAAAATACTATGTTACCAATGTTACACAAGGCCTCTATTAAGTTCTCTCTTCTTATCTGAATGCCAATCCGCCCCTTTTAAACTTATTAGAATAAACTCTGTCATTTAATTGTAAATACGAGAAATGTATCTTTATATATGTATCTATGTGTGTTTGTGTAAATTTGTATGTATTTCATTTATTTTTTTGCCTTTGTGGTTGGGGAGTAGTTAATATGAAGTATGACTTCATACATTTACTTTTTTTGACATTTATTTCCGAAGTTCTCCTTTTCAGTTTTTAGATTTCTGTGAATATTTTCTCACAAAATAATAAAGAATATTTGTATGTGTGAATGTAACAAAGTTGTTGTATTTGTTTATGGAAACTTTAAACGTGCTATATTGGTATATATTGGGGTTTAAGTTTCAGGATACAAAACACAAAAAAAAGCTAAATTTGTAATGAAAATATCTTTGATTATAATTAATTACTTTGTTTTTGTTATTTAAAATGAAATAAAGAGAAAAAAATGAAAATAATTTTATAGAGACAAAGTTTTGTTCATCATAATCATAATTTATGATTGAATAAAAGTCGTGTGAATAGCATTTATTATTGTATTAGAATATTAGAGTTATATGTTCGTTATATGTATTATATCGAACATAATTTGACATTTAATCTCACTAAGAACTTAAATTAATACCAAAGTTTTAAAAAGACTATAAATTACGAAGGCTGCAGAATGAAACCGAAAAAAACTTAATACATATATATTAAAATTAATATGAATAATAATGATTTGAATTTTGAAAAAATATCATAAACTATATCGGGAATCCATCTTGATTAAGAATTTAATAGTTAATTTCAATATTTCTGCAGCAAAAAGTTAAGAGGCCATAAGGAGTGAGATCGAAAATTCGTTACGTGCACATGTGTTAATAACAATTAAAACATTTAAACTTACAGTTTTATCTTGCACACTTTTTGTGCCTAAAATTCTCAATATCTCTTCACTGGCCTTAGCTAAGGAAAGTTTAGAGGATTTGTCTTTCTTGTACAACTTGTTTACCAGAGCGACAGTGTGCAAGTCAGATCAAAGTCAGTGGACCACTTTATGAAGTCTCATTTTTACGGAATGATCCCCATGTACCCGAAAATGTCCATAGCAGCAGGGGTAGATATATTTTCTTTGTATGGTGGGGGGGGGGTTTACCACACAAAGGAAATATTGATAATCGAATATCTGAAGAACCACTTCATCGAGAATTTTCAAATTTAGTCCCAATAATTTTGTTAAGTAACTGTTTTACTGGACAAAATGAAGGGCAGATAGGATCATGAAGAGAGGTAACCCCCATACGAAGCAAATTTTGATCATCGAATATTTAAAGAACTATAACAACAAAAGTTTTTCGAACCACAAACACTTATCACGAAATTGTTTTACTGTGGACGAAGTACTCCCATACAAAGCAAATATTAATAACCGAATATCTAAAAGCAGGAGTATTCAAATCGGTTCCAATTACTTTGCCAAGGATCTTTCTTACTGGCCAAAAAATAGGACCGCAGGAAGTGATACCCTCCATACAAAAGAAATGATGATAATTGAAAATTAAAAAAACAATATCAGCGAATCTTCTAAAATTTGGTTACAAACAGTTTTACTGGATAATGTGTAGGACGGTTAGGATCAAGGGAAGAGGTAGCTGCCATGCAATGTAAATATTATATTTTATAACGGACGGGGAAAGGAGTATTTGGAAAAATGTCCATTGTATAAAATTTGTTAATACACGTTGTGATTTGTGTGTATGTTTCGAGATCTTGGACTGAGGAGAATGTTTGTGTAGCAAAGCGCAACAGGTAAAAGATAATTTCATCAATTAAACCAACCAAATTTTGCATTACGCATTTAATCTCGACATTTAAAGGTTTATTGCTCTTGAAATGGATATGGTGTTCAGGACCCCGCTTTATCATGGATTAAAACCATTATATTTAAAATAAATGTCTTACTTCATCTGCTTTACACTGGGCTGTGTCTCCTAAGCTCGTCTGTCCTGATTTCAATGGGTCATGATACCCAACAATCCTTCAATCCCATTAAAGCCATAACATAGCGTTGGTGTTATGCACACTTCGTTTTAGCATGGAATATCAAGGTTGACCTCGTTTTTTATATAAGGTTTTCAGTTTAGGGTTAATACAATGTTAGTATCTTCATGAGATGTGAGGCAAAAATTATTTCTTCTTGTAGCATTCAAGATAACTTCGGCCATGGGAAATCGTGTATCTTCTAACGACTTAATTCATTACAGACCTCTAGTTTTTTCTTTTAACTTTCAGGGATAAATATCTTCTTTGACAGAAATACGTTGGTTAATGTTTTCCTATTTTTTGGTTTAAATTTTTGCAGCTTAACAGTCCAATATAAAACTCTCCTATTGTTAAAGGACATTATTCTCAGAGACTAGTTAGGTTAGTTGCTAAATTGACTAGTAAAGATAAGTAATTTGAATCATTAGAGATATCGTTTTTAAACTCCACATGATTGGAACTGGGGTATTTAAGGGATAAGCGATATCAAGAGTTTCGTTTAGTAGGGGTATCCCTCCCGTGTGCCAAATATCGTGAAATTTCATGTATTAGTTCTAGACATATATCGACGACATCCTACTTTCTAATTAATATATTAGTTTTTTTAACTATTCAGTCATTTTGACTGCTTACAAAATCTAATTATTTGAAGTGTAAATGTATTTTATGTTTAAAAAATGTTAATTATTCTTATTAAATGCCTTTTAATACAACCGATAAAAAATACAATAATTTCAATTTAATTGTAATTCAAAACATTTCCTATAACAAATATAACTTAACCTCTTCAAAGTCATCCTCCCATGCCAGTCTACTCCTACATTTTAATTTAATGACCATCAAATTCCTTCATTTTCATCTTAAATGGAAAAACTTATAATCAAATTCTCTTATAAACAAAAATCTCATCAAACTAATCTCACAACTTTAGCATAAAATAAATATTTTCAAAAAAGAATGAAATGAAAACAAGTTACAATGTTATATACGGCTGTGCCGAATTTTAAATACCCTTCACTAATAATTGTGCTGAATTTCAGGAGAATTGTTTCCAGTTTAAAAATCTCATAAATTTAAAGTTTTATCCCGAGAACGAGACTTAATTGGCAGCTGTAGCAAAAAATGGACCGATATTCGCCAAGAAAGTACCATATCTTCAAGGCAGTTAGAACAATAGTCAATCATCATAATTATTTTTTTACTGTTTTGAATATATTGGTTCATATTCATATATTAGCTTTAAAATTTCCCGTTTTCCAGGAAGGGTCGTTAAAAGGGAGTTATGGGAAAATGTGGATCAACATAGGTCAGATTAATAACATATATTTCAACAGAATTGGTTGTAATATATGAGTTTCATAAGGTCAAAAATGTTTTCCGGAAAGAGGTCCTATATGGGAGCTATAGTAATAAATAGACCGAGATTGGGCAAATTAATAATATGTATTAAATACAGTGAGAAAAATAATTAAATTATTGTGCCGAATTTCATTAGAATTGATCTTTATTTACCAGTAATATTTCAAAACCTTTTTTTCGGGAAGGAACCATATATGGGAGCTACAACAAACTATGGACCGAAATTTTTCATATTTATCATATACATAAAAGACATATAGAATAATCATCGTACGAAGTTTTAACGGAATCGACCATTATTTAAGTGTTTTTAAGCTCAAACACGTTATCTGGCAATGGGCGCTATAGGGGAAATATATCAAAATATGGACCGATATTAATAAAATTAATAACATATATTTAAGAGAGTGAGAAAATTATTTCAATAGAATTGCCTCATATTTAAAAGTTTTATAAGCTATAAACCATATTCCGGGAAGGGGCGTTATATGGGAGCTATGTCAAATAATGACCCCCATTTTTTTAGTGTTTAATATTATATCAAAATATATATGGCAAATTCCAATATATTATCTTAAAATTACAACCTATAAAAAATCTTTTTATCATACATTTTGGGGTGTATCAAAATGTTGCATATTTCAGACTATAACTTTTTTTTTGATACGATATTGATGAGTTTTTAGCAAGATGATTAAGAACAAATAACTTTAAATCCATTTACCTTATGTTGAAGAAAATTATTTTTCGAAATTTGGAAGTTGTCTCAGATATCGGTCTATAGCTTGTTTGCTGATGAAGCGATATAGCTGATTTTAAAAGGAAACTGCTTAGGACAATAATAAATAATGTGGCCGGTTTTCATTGAATTCGGACGGGCAGACAAACGGATAGACGGGCATTGCTAAATCGACTTAGATTTTGTTTTGATGCAAGAATATATATACAATATGGGTTCTGAAATGATTCTTTCTTGGTGTTACACACGGAATGACAAAGTTAATATACTCTTTTTTAGCAACTTGTTGGTGTTGGATGTTATAAAAAGAAAGAAAATCATGAAAATCATCTGATCTATGTGTGACGATAAGAAAACCTTAAAGCTAAATGACATGAGTTTTTTTTTGTTGTTGCTTTCTTTTCTACTTCTAAAAATATTTAACAAAGGACACGCATAAAATTCCAACAAAAATCTCTATAAC